>MKEJ01034707.1:0-11853 GCA_001753735.1 Embelia ribes
TTTTTTTGTAATTTTTTTTATATTTTATTTGGCCATTATGACTTCTCAAACATAGTAAATGTCTACTCCTGTTACAATAAGAATGACCTAGAATGTATATATAGGGAAGAAGTGATCAATGCCACTCCAAGAATGACCTAGAATGTATATATAGGGAAGAAGTGACCAACCTTATCTTTCTTACTAAGTATTGCCTTTTTCAGTGTCTTTAGTTCTTGATGGCAACAAGTTGTAAATATTGCTAGCATCAATGCAAAAATGACTTATTTTCATATTGTATGTGCCTTCAATATGACTTGATACGCGGCTTTCATTCGGTTATTGTTGAGTTTGGTGGGCTTGCCTACTAGCAGATAACAAGTGCTATACGGAGGACATTGTGTATAAATATCTCAAGTGTCATCCTGTGGTAGGTGATATTAGAGGACTAAGTTCGCGTTAGAGCTCCACCGAGCACTTAAGGTTGGGTGGTTGTGCAACCTCTAAGCAAACAAAAGCTTTCATTGGTATTCGAAAATTGAAAAGATGGTTAAACCCAACTATGAGCCAGAGGGTTCAATTGCTGGAGGATTGGGTTGAAAATTTAGAAGGGAGGACTCCTGAAATTGAGCACCGAGCACCTTAACACGTGGCGCTTGTAGGTAGCCCAATGGGGAACCTAGTGGTTGAAGTACTACAAGCAGAAGTGCTTGCACTATGGAATGATCTTGAGTACATGGATAACCGTATTCGTGTCTTAAATAGAATAGTTGTTGCGGGAGGTGGTAACAATGGGGGTGAGGGCCCTAGCGACAGAAACTCCACGTTTACAGGAACGATGGAGGCACCTTGGTTGACTATGCCTGAACCCAAATCCTTCAACAGTGTTTGAGACGCCAAAGAGCTTGAAAATTTCATGTTCAACATGGAACAATACTTTCATGCTGCCAGAATTGACGATAATCAGATGGTTACGATTGCCATCGTGTTTTTGGGTTGTGGTGGCAAACCAAATATGATGAGATCCAACAAGGGTGGTACGAGATCAATACTTGAGAGGAGTTAAAATGGGAGTTCAAGTTGCAATTCTTCCAGAGAATGTAGAATATAACGCAAGAAAAGCTTTACACAACTTGACCCATACTGGAAGTGTTTGAGATTATGTTCGATTATTCTCAGTGCTAGTGCTTGACATAAGGGATGTGCCAAATAGGACAAGTTATTCCATTTCCTTGAAAGACTGAAGCCCTGGGTTTGAACGGAATTGAATCGTTTGACTGTAAAGACCTATCAAGCCCGCAAACGGCAGTGAAAAGCCTTGTGATCTACGCCTCTGAGCCACTTTTTAACAAAAGTGGGAAAGGTGGGAAGTCACAAAGGCAGAATAAATCCAAACCTAAGGGAAGTGACGTGGGATATGTATCTAGAGTACAATTTGGGGGAGGCGGGAAGACCCATTCCAACACATATTACAATGGAAAAAGGAAGGTCGACTACGACAAATAAGAGAAAATTTGTGTATTTTCTTTGTGATGGATCACATAGGATGACAGACTATCCTTAAAGAAAAGTTTTGAATTCCCTCAATGCCATACAATCTCGATCGAAGAATCATTATCAGGTGGCAGTGATAGCGAAGAAGAAGATGAAAGATCTAGACTCAGTATGAAGTTCAAGACCAGCTCAAAACTAGGACCAAAGACTAGATCACGAGTGAGGGCATTTCATATGGTGAATGCTGTGGAGAAGTGTGCACGAAAAGCTACAGTAAAAAAGAAGAAGAAGGTGACTAATATTAAGCCACGAAGAATTGAAGAAAAAGAAGAGAAGTGAGATCAGAAGGGCTAATGTTCGTGGATATTAGGCTCAATGGAAAGCCCCTACGGGCCCTTATTGACGCAGGTACTGCACATAACTTTTTAGCTGGCACGAAAGTAAAGAGACTTGGAATTTGTTTAGAGAAAGATTCGAGCCGTATCAAGACTATCAACTCAGAAGCTCAACCCATTGTTGGGATTGCAAGATCTATTCCTATCAAGATTGGTTCGTTTGAGGGACGAATATACTTCACAATAGTACCGATAGATGACTTTCAAGCCATTTTAGGGCTTGAATTCTTGAGGGACACTATGATAGTGGCCATGCCTCACAACAATACAATATATCTTATATGAGATAAGCCACATCTCATTCTAACAATAGCCACTAATGATTCAAAGAAATTCATATCTGCCATACAGTTGAAGAAATGAGTCAAGAGGTACGAGCCAACATGTGTAATTGCTTTAAAAATGGATGAGTTCATAAAAAGCAGAATCGATCCCAAAGTCCATTGAGAAGATCTTGAGGAAATTTCAAGATGTAATGCCAAAGAAGCTCCCCAAAATGCTTCCTCCAAAGAGAAGCATTGATTAGGAGATTGAGTTGGTAACGGGGATAAAGCCGCTTGCATGAGCCCTTTATCATATAACATTTATAGAGTTAAACGAGCTTAGGAAATAATTGTCTGAGTTAATTGAGGAAGGATACATCTGACCTTCCAAAGCACTTTATGGAGTACCTGTATTGTTCCAAAAGAAACATGATTGCAGCTTACGGATGTGCATTGACCACCGCGTACTCAATAAAATCACCATTGACTACCGCGTACTGAATAAAATCACCACAAAGAAAAAATACCTAATACCACTCATTGGTAACTCTTTTGACCAATTGAGTCCAGCAAAATACTTCTCGAAATTGGACTTTAGGTTTACCTACTATCAAGTGTGAATCAAAGAGGGGGATGCGCTTAAGATGACTTGCGTCACTCAATACTAATCTTTCGACTTCTTAGTAATGCCTTTGAGGCTCACAAATGCACCAACCATGTAACATTTCGAAAATTCCGAACAAATTTTTCTTTTTATTTATCAATGCATTGTGGTGTATATATATATATATATATATATATATATATACACACACACAAGTATGGTGAGAACATATATGGAGGTATGGCAGTATGTTGCTTTCGTTGTGCATCGTAGTTTTCATCCTACAATCTTTGTTACCGTTACGACACGAGGTTCAACCTTCTCGGAAAGGTTGCGGGGGTCAAGGGAAATTAGCCCCTTGTAGGGTACGGGACAATGCCCCGTTAGAAAAAAATTTGTTGGTGGATTGTTGGTGGACCTTACTACTTTTTGATTTTAAGACATATTTTCTCCCATTTTTTACATCATTTTTGAAAGGTTAAGATTAAGAGAGAGAGGGAGAAAGAGAGAGACTCAATTGTTGCTCAATCTTGAGTTTTAATATCATCTAACTCCAAAATTCATCTTGGATTAAAAGTGGGAGTTTTCTCATCTGTAGAGCAAAACGAACATTTTGGCGTAAGTCTCGTCTTCCATTTCTCTCGCTTGTCTTTCTTGATTTCCATTTACCATTTGAACGTGAGAAATAAAGTTGATATTCATGATCTTTATAATGTGTAGATCATTTCTATGTATAGGTGAGGGGTGATTCAAGTTCATCTGATAGATTAAATCGAGGGGGTTGAATAGGCAAATTTTGGAGCTTTTGCCTAGGTAGTTAACGATGTGATTTCTAATGCGATTTAAGGTACGGTAGTTAACGACCTCTAAGATAAATGAGTTGACTTTGATTGTATATATATGAGATGATTGAATCAATAATGAGATATGGGATGAGAATATTTATATGAATTTAGAGTTGTGGTGATTATGTATTTATGGTGATTATATGTATGATACGTTTATTGAAAATGTGGAGATCATATATAATTGGATGATGATATGATTATGATAAGTGTATTGAATTATGGTGATTACGTATATTTATGTGGTGATTTGGATGCGGATTGGAGGCGTATAATTTATGCGAGTGGATGCTAGCTTAATAATTGTATTTACTTGTAGTAATAAATTTATAATAATTAAACTGCTATTGTTTATGATGTGGGGATGATTTATTGTGTATATGACTATTTGAGATGATTATTACATGTACATTTTCATTACAAATGTATAATGCTACAATGTTTATTTCAGTTATTAATGCATTTGACTTGCATACTTATAAGTTGTGTTGATAGCATGTTCGTATCATTTTAAAATGCATTTCATTGCATTCATGCGGAGGATGTGTATTACGTGGTGTATTTTTGAAAGAAATGTGGGCGTGCGTCCAAAATGTGACTTTTTATAAAAAAATCAAGTAAAGAGGTCATTCAGTCTTACCATAAAAGATAGGAAATCAGATCTGGGATTTACCATTAATCGGCCGAAGTGGGTGGTAATTAATGAAAACTTTGATTGGGCCACATAGTGGATTATCTAATCTTAGTATTTTATACGTGGTGTTATAGTCCCAAAATGTGCAGAGCGGTGTTATTATAGTCCCAAAATGCACAGAGCGGGTGTGTGCGCGTAGTATTGGTGCATGTGTGCGTTGACGGGGGTTTACATCCATTATCATACTTGTATTTATACTCGTGGCATTTATGAAGATATGTGGAGATGTGTTCATTCATGTACGTATAACCTAGTCTCTTATTTATAGTGGAGTTACTTGGCTAATCGTACAATTTTTATTTTGCTTATGTATTCATGTGATATTATAGGTACCAAAGCAAGACGAAGCTTGATTAGAGGCTGTAGGTGTGATGTACATATTCTTTTAGTGCACATGTTAGTGATTCATTTATGTACTTTTATTTTGGAGTTGTAGTGCACTCTGATTAGCATGGTTGGTGCTTGAAAGTATAGGTATGTTCTGGCTTGTATATGAGGTGAAGAACATACTTATATCTTCATTATTATTTTGGTCGAGTGTTTGGCACGATATATTTTGTGATAAAGGATGTGACGGTATCAGTTGTATTTTATTTTGGCCATTACATTTATATTATGGCAAAAAGTTGTTATTGTTGTTGTTGAGGTGCTTGAGGTGAGTTGGGCAGTTATTATTATGTTATTCTTATATTATATACTGTTTTAGGCTCACGTCCCTGAGGACGCGGATTTCGGAGCTTGGCAAGCCATGTTTTATACTTTGATTTGATGAATTGGGTATTTAGGGAGTACCTAGATAAGTTTGTGGTGGTGTACCTTGATGATATCATTGTTTATAGCTCCTTAATGGAGGAATATGCGAAACACTTAAAGCTTGTCTTCTAAAGGCTGAGGGAGAACCAACTCTATGCGAAACTAGAGAAATGCTCTTTTGCTCAAGAGCATATCTAATTCTTAGGATGCGCAATTGAGTGAGGACAAATGCATATGGACAGGGAAAAGGTCCAAGTAATTGAAGAGTGGAAGCCACCCATAAGGGTGTCGGAGTTGAGACCTTTCTTGGGTTTGACAAACTACTACTGACGTTTCGTGCAGGGCTACTCAAGAATTGCTGCTCCTTTAACTGAGTTGCTGAAAAAAAACCCAAGAATGGGCTTGAGTTGAAGAGTGGCAACAAGCTTTCCATATGCTGAAGTGAGCCATGTCTAGTGATCTTAATCCTGGCTCTCCCGGGCATGGAGAAGCCATTTGAAGTACAAACGGATGCATCCAATTATACACTTGGGGGAGTTATATTACAAGATGGTCACCCAGTGGCCTATGAGAGCCACAAGCTAAAGGATGATGAATGGAGATACACAACATAAGAGAAAGCGCTTTTGGTTGTGATCCACTATCTCCGTGTGTAGAGGTACTATCTTTTGGGAAGAAGTTTTATGGTTAAGACTGTCAATATTGCTGCAAGTCATTTCTTATCCTAACCCGAAGCATAACGCGAGGTAAACGAGATCGTATGAGAAACTGGTTGAGTTTGATGTCATGTTGGAGTATAAAGTAGGAATTACGAACCACATAGCAAATGCACTGAGCAGGAAAACATTGCTTGCTCATGCCACAAAGAATTAATCCCATGTGGATACCATCAACAAGATTGCTTGACCGCATCCGGGCTCATTATGACAAGGACCTTGTAGCCAAAAACCTTATCAATCTCGTTGAGGAGGGCAAAGCACATTGATTTTGGCTCCAAGATGGGCTATTCTTATTCAAGGGCAACCACATCTTTGTTCTAAAAGTTGATGCACTTAGGAGGGCGCTACTTGCAAAATGCCATAATACTCAATGGGTAGGACATCAACGCTGCGAAAGAATCCTTACTTTATTGGAGTAAGGATATTACTGGCATCATATGTGGGATAATGTGGAGGAATATATTCACACATGTTTAATTTTTCAGGAGGACAAACTAGAGCATTATAAGCCAGGGGGCTTACTGGAGCCACTTCCCCAACCGTTAATACCGTAGGAAAGTATTTCGCTGGATTTCATTCGAACTTGCCCAAGATTGGAGAGGCTGCAACAATCATCACTATTGTTGACAAGTTCTCCAAATATGCAACCTTTATGCCTGCACCCAAGTACACTTCAGCAGAGGAGACCGCCAAGCTCTTTATCAAACATATTATTAAATATTGGGGCATGCCAAAGAACATTATCAATGACCAAGATTCACATTTCACTAGGACCTTTTGATCTGAATTATTCATGCTTCTTGGTTCAAAACTTAGCATGTCTTTGAGTTACCACCCTGAGACAGATGGACAAATAGAATACTTTAATAAATGTTGTAGGACTACTTGCGCCACTTCATTAATATGAATCAATGTAAATGGGTACGACTCCTTGATGTTGCTCAGCTATGTGTTAACACCCGAAAGAGTGAATCCAATGGGATGGGCCTTTTTTAGGTGATTAATGGCCTACAATAATTGTTACCTCACACAGTGGAATGAGCTTATGGTGGGAAATCCCCAAGAGTTTTCCAGTTCGTGAGATATTGGCACAAAGACTGATTGGTGCACGACTATCTAAATAAGGAATTACATAAATGGCGAATGATAAGCGTAACCTTTTGGAGTTCAAAACTGGGGATTTGGTTTTGGTCAAACTTTTATCTGAGCAACGCAAATACATACGAAGGCGAGATAGAAGACATGTTCAAAAATATGAAAGGCATGTTACTATCATCAAGAAGGTTAGAAAGTATGCTTACAAGATCGATGCTCATTCTTGGTTAAAGATTTATCTAGTCTCCCATGTTAACTACCTCAAACCATATCATGCTGATATGGAAGATCCCACAAGAAATGTGTCAACCTAAGAAACCTTAAGAATAAGAATCCAAAAGAAGAGTGTTGAAGAGACTCTTACAGATCGCATCACAATCTTTTCAAAGAAGAAACACAGGGAGTTTCTCGTGAATTGGAGGGGACTTGGGAATGATAAAGTAAACTGGGGAAGAGAGTTAGATTAGGGGACTTTTGTTGATCTGATTAGAGATTACCTGAATCAGAAGTCACCGAGGATAGCGGCCGCTCAAGTGGGGGAAATATCACGGGTCGTCGGCTAACGCACTCGGGACGTTAGCTCAGTAGTTGGAATATCATCGTAATTTTTTTTCCCATTTTTTTGTAATTTTTTATATTTTATTTTGGCCATTATCACTACTTAAACATAGTCAATGTCTTCTACTATCACATAAAAAATGGCCTAGAATGTATATATAGAGAAGAAGTGATCAAATTTGTATTTTCTACCAAGTGTTACCTTTTTTAGCATGTGTTAGCTTTTGACATCAACATGTTGTAAATATTTGCTAGTATCAATGAAATAATTTCTTTTCATAATTTGTGTGTCTTCATTATGACTTGATACATTACTTTCATTCAATTATTGTTGAGTTTGGCGGGTTTATCTACTAGCAAGTAGCAAGTGCCATACGAAGAATATTGTAAACAGATATATCAAGTGTCACTTCGGGACACTTTCCAAAGACGTACAATTGTTACCCTTTTATGCATAGGGAAATCCTAAAACACTCAAATTAATGGCATTCATTACTTGGAAAGGAGAAAAAGACCTATAATGAAATGCTATTTGAAACCAAAAATATATAAAAATGAAAAATAAAAGAATGCATACATACTTTTCCCCAAAATGTCACATTTTTGAAATTTTTTTTAAGCATCAATAAGAATTTTTCATACGCCTTAGGATTTTCCCACCCATAAAAGGCCAAAGCTATCTTTGATGTGAAGTGTCATATACTGTTTTATTGGAGGGGTGCTAAGTGTGGGTACTGGGATGCTACTGCGAGTGTACTGTTTTGTGAGGAGCTGCATTTTGTTACTTATTTCATCAGCATTGAATGAGGTAAAAATATTCAATATTGAACCTCTTTTACCTTATCCAATAGTGACGTCTTTTACCTTATCCAATAGTGACGAGGTAAAAGAATTTTTTCACTATATGTTACTAACATATGAAAAACAGGAAGTCCTCTCAATATAATTTTTTTTTTAGTAATGTCCAAAAATTACTTCGATTTTAGAACAAATTATTATAAATTGAGGACAAATTACTAGTAGTGTGTTTTTATCTAAAAATATAGTAAATTTTTTCATAATTTATAATAATTCATTCTTAAAATATAATAATTTCGTATAAAAGCAAGTTATTGTACAATTTATGTAAAATGATTTTTCCTTAAAAACAAAGGTGGTAATTTTCATATGCCTAGGGGGTTTATGTCACCTCTAATTTTGAGTTTAAACCAAAAGTAAGCTATTCTTTTTAGTGCAAAATCTGTTTCTGTTCCTGTATGATACAATATGAAGTGAGCCAAAATGCGACTAGCATACGACTCATTACCAAACCTATGAAGATATACCCCTAAAATTGTAATTAAAATACAGTTCCAAACGTGAAAAGCAGCAGCTTAATGCAACAGAAAAAGTGAAACAAACACCCAATACGAACCAAAGAAGTCCATTAACTAAAGTAGGCAGAGTCCGATAGTTACCTCCAAGGGGTCTATGCACGATAGTATGTAAGCCCCAACAGTCTCAAGCAACTCAACAGTTCGTCGGCCTATTAGAGCCAATTATTGCAGCTCCCCGTAGGCAATCAAATTAACAATTTAATAATATCAACCAAACAACATTAATTTGAAGGGATAGTAAAATCATAGGCCGCTAGGTTAACACAAAATTTGGATCCCTCTCTCCTTTTACTGTCCAAAAATAAAAAATAAAAAAAAAGCAAAATTTATATCATTGAAAAGTGTACAGTTTCTAGTTATTTAATCTAACAAATAAACCAAGAATTGTTCTTGTAGATCTTATCACACAACTAGTTTCTAACAAAAACACAACGGCTTTGTAATTGTAATGGAGGTAACAAAGGCTACATTCCTCTGGCTTCAAATAATGTATTGGGTTGCCTGTGACTAGAAACTGCTGGAACAAGCCATCGGGAACAAGTCATCCATGGACCATGCCTACAACATAATATCTGCATAATACGAGAGTATATATTAGAACAAAATTAAAAGTAACACAACTACAGCAGTGAAAATGCAGACATTGGGGGTGACAAATAAGCACTTTTCTTTGCTATTTATGTGATTAATTTCAAGTGCTTCCCATGTTCCCCTTTTTCTTTTTGGTTTCCCAAGGTATCCCATGTTCCCCTTTTTCATCTTTCAATCTGTGATATAAAACCGGCTTAGGAAGCCCGAAAGTATGCAGGCACGGATGCAACACTCAAACAAATGCATCATTACCTCTATCTTAAGCGTTTTGTTGCACTTGCCGGTGAATTTGCAGGATCCAATCTACATAATTTGCACTTCCAACCTGGTCTTCAATAAGGTTAGAAAGCAAAAAGTAACCTTCTCTAGGCTGTTCACCTTGTCTTATGAGATGACACAGCTGATAATATGAAGGGTCCGATTCCCTAAAACTATGAAGTATCGCCAATAGCTTTCTTGATACTTCATTATCTCGCACGCTCAGAGAGACCTGAATCTAGAGGAAAAAGGCAAAAGATGAGTACAACATACTGGGTGGTCAATCACGCTAAATTCCAACAGCAATTTAAACATGGCTGAAAAATCTCCATTTCTATCAACTACAATAATGTTTTGAAGTGTCTATGTGCAGATCAGCAAATATTTCCTTAAAAAATTGCAAGAATATTCTCTCTACGACATGGAGTAACATTGTATTGGGCATCAGTTTATAAGGGGGAAATAAAATTGATTGTTAGATAGAATTACACTAATTCTAAGAGAATGCACAATAATATGTCAAGCAAGCAACGTTTTGAAGCATTTAATGACTTGAGATTATTCTAGATCTGTTAAGAAACAGAAACATACCTTCGAAAGGTCCATCCCAAAGCTTTCCCCAAGTAGGCTCATTGCTATATCAGGAGAACTCATGCTTCCAAACCATATAACAAAACGGAAACCATCATCATAAATATAAAGACCTCTTGAATCTAAGCTCTCAGCTGTGAGTGGCAACCTTGAAATATTGAATTCATGAGCCTTAGAAGATGCCTGCAAGTAAAAAATGGTTGAGAAAATAAGGTTCAAAACTAATGCAAAAAATGTAGAAAATTCAAATGAAAAACCACTGTGCACCTTCACAAGAAACTCATCAACACGAAGCAAATTAGGATATAGTAGCTTCAACAGCTTTTTAATAGGTAAAGTCATCATGGAATGCCCAGCTGCACAGCGTTCATCGAGTTGCACATCAGCATACCCACCACGAAGGGGTGTAGATTTATACAGTGCTAAGCCATACAAAGGCAAGAACTTCAGTGATTCAGGGTATATTATCCTGCCCATGCGATTTTGCGCAGCATATAGGTTTCTATATTCTCTCAGAGATTTAACAATCCTTTGTTGAATCATGTGTCGAGCCTCTTCCAATTTGGCGGATTGGCTTTTCTCAATTGCTACACATTCGATCCAGCCACATTATGTTTCAAAACAGAAAGTTGACATTTTCAGAAAACACCATTATAACAGGAAAAAAAAAGAGAGAATTAACAGAAGGGATAGGTGCTATTACCTATCCTGGAAAGCAATGAAACAATAGCGCCAGTATCTGCCTGGCGGTACATATCTCCTAGGTCTGTCACAACAGGTGCTGCAGCAGTGTGAACTCTGATTCGTCTCTCTCCAGAAGATGAAGTGTATCTTCTAATGGCTAAGGAAAGTTGCTTTAATCAATTGAAATCAAGATTTTGTTATTCCATACATCTTTACAAGATAGCATGATGACTAGTTTTTGCTAAAAGAAACCGGCCAAAAAAATGAAAATTAGAAAACAGAAATAAAGGGGGAGGAACTTCACACTTTGAATATGGCAACAATTTCTCATTGACTATTCTTTTTATATGTGACTTACAGTGCCATATAACATCATAAGCTCAGAATAGATGAAATATGTGTCATGTGCCTGATAGTGCACTTCCAAGAAATCAATGTCTCCAATGTCTTCACGTCTGAATCTATTTAGGGTATGTGTGGAGGGAATTCTCCACACAAGTAATAAATTATTAACGAAACTTCATGAGAATAGGCATCACTATATGCAGTGACGAGAAGTATTATTGCATCATTCAGCAAAATTTTAAGAGGATACAATAAAGCAACTTGGAAATAGACTGTCTGAGTGGTCAATAATGTTTCTTCCAAATTCATCTGCATAGCATACGCTTTATCACAATCAACAGCTGGAAGGGCTAATAAATCCGTGGACCTTAACATAAAATTTCCATGATAGGTTGTGAACCTCACGCCTACAATGAAAGAAAACAATTATTAGCTTTCCAATCCAAATTCACATGACAATCAGATTAGTAATAGATTGACGTTATATCTAACCTTTTCCACACCGTATGCGCATGACAGATTCCCATGCAGTTTCTCGGGTAAGGTCTCTGGCTAATTCATGTCTCAACTTCTCTTTATGAATAGTTGAGTGGAAATTTGGGTAATAAT
>MKEJ01034708.1:0-20772 GCA_001753735.1 Embelia ribes
ATTATGACTCCTCAAACAATGTCAATGTTCACTCCTGACACTCCAGGAATGACATAAAATGTATATATAGGGGAGGAGTAATAACCTTATTTTTCCTACCAAGTTGTAGCTTTTTCGAGCATGTGTTAACCCTTGACCTCAAGCTTGTAAATATTGCTATCATTAATGAAAGAATAACTTGTTTTCATATTATGTGTGCCTTCAATATCACTTGATACCTTACTTTCATTCGGCTTTCGTTGCGATCGCCAGGCTTACCTATCAACGGGTAGCAAGGGTCACACGGGGGATATTGTAAATAGACATCTTAAGTATCATTCCGTGACAGGTGGTATCAGAGCATTCGAATGTTTTGTTAGCATTCATAAATTTTAAAGATGGTAAACCCAACTGTGAGTCAGAGGGTTCAACAGTTGGAAGATCGGATTGAAAGTTTGGAAAAGAAGACTCATGAGATTGAGCATCTGACCCCTCGATTTGTGTCACCCAGAGGTGGCTCAATTGGAAACTTTGCAGTCGAAGCACTGCAAGCAGAAGATAATACACTACGGAGGGACCTAGAGGACATGGATAACCATATTCATATCCTAAAATGATTGGTTGCTACAGGCGGTGGTAACAACAAGGGTAAGGGCTCTAGCAATAGAAACTCCATGTTCACGGGAACAACGGAGGCACCTCGACTGTGGGTGCTTGAACCCAAACCCTTTAATGAAGCTTGTGACACCAAAGAGCTTGAAAATTTCCTATTTGACATGGAACAATACTTCCGTGTTGTGAAAATTGATGATGAGCAAAAGGTTATGGTTGCCACCTTGTTCTTGAATGATTATGTCAAGTTGTGGTGGTGAACCAAATATGATGCCATTCAACAAGGGTTGCATGATATCAATACTTGGGAGGAGCTAAAATGGGAGCTTAATTTACAATTCTTTCCAGAAAATATTGAGTATAACGCTAGGAAATCTCTACGCAGCTTGACCCATATTGGTAGTGTTTGAGACTGTGTTCGACAATTCTCAGCACTAATGTTGGACATAAGGAGAGATGTTGGAGAAGGACAAGTTATTCCATTTCCTTGAAGGACTGAAGCCTTGGGCTAGAATGGAATTGAATTTCTTGAAAATGAAAGACTTGTCAACCGCGCAAGCAGCAATATAGAGCCTAATGGACTATGCCTTTGAGCCACATCCTAACAAAAGTGGGGGAGGTGGGAAGTCCCAAGGGCTGAACAAATCCAAATCTAAGGGAAGTAATGCAGGACGCACCTCTAGAGAACAATATGGGGGGCGCGGGAAGATTTTCCCAAAAAATGATTATAAAGGAAAAAGGAAGGTTGAGTACGACAAAGAGAATAGGAAGTCGGAATATTTTCTTTGTGATAGACTACATTGGGTTATGGACTGTCCTTAAAGAAAAACCTTGAATGCACTCAATGCTATGGAAAGCTCAAATGAAGAAGAATCCTCAGACGAAAGTGATAGTTCAGAAAAGGTGAGATCTAAACTTAGTATAAAGTCCAAAAGCATCTCTAGACCGGGACAGAAGACTAGATAATAAGTGGGAGCATTCCACATGGTAAATGCTATAAAGAAACATGTGCCAAAAGCTATAGTAAAAAAGGAAACCAAAGTGGCTGATAGTAAGCCTCGAAGAGTTGAGAAAAAGGAAGAGAAGCAGGAGCCGAAGAGTAAGGATAGGTGACCCAACAAAGGGCTGATGTTCGTAAATATTAAGCTCAACACAACTTTGTGGCTAGCACAAAAGTTGAGAGATTGGGACTTCTTTGGAGAAATATTTGAGTCTCATCAAGGCTATCAAATCGAAGGCTCAACCCATCATTGGGATTACAAAATCTTTTCCTATCAAAGTTGGTTGGTATGAGGGGCGGGCAAACTTCACAGTAGTACTGATGGATGATTTTCAAACCATCATTGGGCTTGAATTCTTGAGGGACACTATGATAGCCGTCATGCCCCACAACAATACGATGTGTCTTATGGGAAATAAGCCATATCTCATTCTGGCAATGGCCACTAATGATTAAGGGAAATTCATATTTGTAATGCAGTTGAAAAAAGGAGTAAAGAGGTATGAACCGACATGGATAGCGGCCTTGAAAATGGATGAGTTCTTGAAAGCAAAGTCAATCCTAAAGTACATTGAGAAAGTCTTGAAGAAATTTCAAGATTTAATGCCAGAGGATCGTCCCAAATTGCTTCCTCTAAAAAGAAGCGTTGATTACGAGATTGAGTTGGTGCTAGGGGCAAAACCGCCTGCATGAGCACCATATCGCATGACATTTCCAGAACTGAATGAACTCCGAAAATAATTGGTTGAGTTAATTAATGCAGGATACATCTGTCTTTCTAAAGAACCTTATGGAGCACCTGTGTTGTTCCAAAAGAAGTATGATGGTAGCTTACGGATATGCATTGACTACCGCACACTCAACAAAATCACTATAAATAACAAGTACGCAATAGAATTGATTGCTGACTCTTTTAATCAATTGAGTCAAACAAGATACTTCTCGAAGTTGGACTAAGATCTGGTTACTATCAAGTATGAATCAAAAAGGGGGATGAACCCAACATTACCTGTGTCACTCGATACGAGTCTTTCGAGTTCCCAGTGATACCTTTCGGGCTCACGAATGCACCAGCCATATTTTGTATTTTGATGAATGAGGTATTCCAGGAATACCTAGATAAGTTCATGGTGGTGTACCTTGATGATATTATTGTCTATAGCTTCACGATAGAGGAGTATGCAAAACATTTGAAGTTAGTCTTCCAAAGGCTAAGGGAGAACAAACTCTATGCAAAACTTGAAAAATGTTCCTTTGCTCAAAAGCGTATCCAAGTTTTGGAACATATAATTGAGCGAAGACACATTCGTATAGACAGGGAAAAGGTTCGAGCAATCGAAGAGTAGAAACCACTCACAGGGGTGTTAGAGTTGAATCTTTCTTGCAATTGGCCAACAACTACCGACATTTGTATAGGGCTACTCAAGAATTGTTGCTCTTTTGATTGAGCTGCTAAAGAAGAATTGAGAATGGACTTGGGTGGATGAGTTCCAACAAACTTTTGATATGTTGAAGCGAGCCAAATCCAGTGACCCGGTCTTGGCTCTACCGGACATGGAAAGACCATTTGAAGTGCAAACAAATGCATCCGACTATGCCCTTGAGGGCATTATATTTCAAGATGGGCATCATGTGGCTTATGAGAGACACAAGTTGAAGGATGTCGAATGAAGGTACACAACCCATGAGAAATAGTTCTTAGTTGTGATCCATTGTCTCTGTGTATGGATGCACTATCTTCTAGGAAGAAGTTTTATGGCTAAGATTGACAACACTGCTGTGAGTAATTTCTTATTAGAACCAAGGCAAGAGAGATGGTAGGAAAAATTAGTTGAGTTCGATATTATGTTGGAGTACAAAGCCAGAGCTACTAACTACTTAGTCGACACTATAAAAAGGAAAGCATCGCTTACCTCATACCGAAGAATCAATCCCATGTGGATACTATCAATGGGATTGCTTGATCGCATCCATGCTCACTATGACAAGAATCCAGTAGCCAAAAACCTTATCAACCTTGTCAAAGAGGGAAAAGCACATCAATTTTAGCTCCAAGATAGACTACTCTTATCCAAGGGTAACCACATCTTTGTTCCAAAAGTCGATGTGCTTAAGAGGGCACTATTAGTCAAGTGCCATGATACTCAATAGGTAGGACATTCAGGCTACAAAAGAACCCTGACTTTATTGGAGCAAGGATATTACTAGCCTCACATATGGGATGATGTGGAAAAATATGTTCGTATATGTTTTAATTTGTCAGTAGGACAAGCTGGAGCATTATAAGCTAATAGGCTTACGAGAGCCACTTCCCTAACCATCAAGACCGTAGGAAAGTATTTTGTTGGATTTCATTTTGAACCTTCCGAAGGTAGGAAAGACTACCACAATTATCACGATTGTTGACAGGTTCCCCAAATATGTAATCTTTATACCTTCACTAATGTATACTTCAGCATAGGAGACCACCAAGTTCTTCTTCAAACATATTGTTAAATACTGGGGCATGCCAAAGAATATCACCAGTAATCGAGATTCATGCTTTATCGGGACCTTTTGGTCTTAATTATTAAAGCCTTTTGGCTCACAACTTAATATGTCTTCGAGTTACCACCCAGAGATAGATGGACAGATGGAGCGCTTTAATTCAATGTTGGAGGAGTACCTGCACCATTTAGTTAAGACGAATCAACATAATTAGGTACAACTCCTAGATGTTTCTCCAGCGGGATAAGCCCTTTTGAGGTAATCACAGGTTAGCAACCACTATTACGTAACACAGTAGAAAGACCTTATATTGGTAAATCCCCAAGAGCTTTTCAGTTTGCAAAAGATTGTCATAAGGACTATGATCTAGTGTATGTCTATCTTAATAAGGTATCGCACAAAATGCTGACATGGAAGACCCGACAAGAAATGTGTCAACCCGAAAAACAATCACCACAAGAATCCAGAAGAAGAGTGTGGAAGATATTCTTGCAGATCGAATCACAGTCTCTTCGAAGAAGAAGCAAAAAGAGTTTCTCGTGAAGTAGAGGGGACTTGGAGATAATGAAGTTAACTGGGAAAGGGAGTTAGACTTGGGGGCTTTTGCTGATCTGATTAGTGTCTACCTGGATCAAAAGTCACAGATGACGAAGACCGTTCAAGTGGGGGAAAATGTCACCCGGGCCGCCAGGGCAACCCGGGCAGCCTGCCAATGCACTCGGGACGTCCGCCTAGTAGTTAGGATATCATTGTAATCGTTTTTTAATTTTTTTGTAATTTTTTAATATTTTATTTAGGCGATTATGACTCTTTAAACATTGTCAATGTTAGCTCCTGGCACTGCAGGAATGACCTAGAATGTATATATAGGGGAGTAATGATAAGCTTGCCTTTCCGAACAAGTTGTAACCTTTTTGAGCATGTGTGAGCTCTTGACATCAATAAGCTTGTAAATATTGCTATTATTAATTAAATAATGACTTGTTTTCATATTGTGTGTGCCTTCAATATGACTTGATATGTTGCTTTCATTCGGTTTTCGGTGCGATTGGCGGGCTTGCCTACCAGCGGGCTTGCCTACCAGTGGGTAGCAAGTGTTACATGGGAGACATTGTAAATGGACATCTCAAGTGTCACTCAATGACATATAGCCAGGAATAAGCGAATAAATGCCATTTTAACAATGATATAGAGAGTTATCGCCATAGTCAAGACCAAAAATTTGAGTATATCCCGTAGCCACAAGACGAGCTTCTGTCCATCTTGTTTCATTTTGACTGTATAGACCCATCTATATCCTACCGTCGTCTTGCCTGGAGGAAGAGGAACCGGATTCCATGTTCTACTAGAGTGGACAACTGTCATTTCATCAATCATAGCTTGCCGCCATCCTGGATTTGCCAGGGCCTTACCTGTGGTTTTAGGAATAGACACAAATAAAAGAGAAGAAGCAAAGGCAAAATATGAAGAAGATAAAAGGTGAGAACTCAAGAAATTATAAATCAGGTAAGGATTACGAGTTGTACGAGTACCTATCCTAAGTGCGAGTGGAGGGATGGACGGCATTCCCAGAGAAGTAGTCGGTGATGGAGACGAGTATGAGTCATTTTGTATCTCTACAGGGCTGTTTGAAGGCAAATCATTGAGTATGACTTAAGAGGTCGTCGGAAGAGACTTTGCGGGGTTAACATCGAATTGCATGGCTTTATTCCGTCGATATGTAATAAGAGGCGGCGATGGTTCCAGAGTAGAAATCGAGACTGGAGGACATTCTGGCTCTAGGGTAGGTCTCAAAAGCGGAAGGTTTTTAGATATACGTTGAGGTGTGGAAGATAATGGAAAGAACATCTGTGACTGAAAAAATGTAACATCAGCAGAAATTATATAATGTTTAAGATCGGAAGAGTAACAACGATATCCTTTTTGTAAACGTGGATAACCGAGAAAAACACACTTGAAAGCACGGGCGGACATGTCTTTTCCCGGAATTAGATTATGAACAAAGCACGTAGAACCAAATACACGTGGTAAGACATGATAGAGAGGCTTTGTAGGATACACTATAGAGTAAGGTACCTGATTTTTAAGAACAGATGAAGGCATCCGATTAATTAGATAATATGTTGTGAGAATAGCATCTCCCCAGAAACGTACAGGAGCATGTGCATGAAGAAGAAGAGTTCTTGCAGTTTCAACCAAGTGCCTATTTTTACGTTCGGCCACACCGTTTTGTTGTGGGGTATGAGAACATGATGTTTCATGTAACATTCCCTGTAAGGCCATAAATGATTGAAATGGTTTGGAGAGATATTCTTGTCAATTATCAGTGCGTATTGTTTTGATTGAAATGCCAAACTAAATACGAATTTCTGAGCAAAAATTTTGAAAAATGGAAAATATCTCCAACCAATTCATTAACTCAAATGAGCCGAGCAATAGTATTCTGAGAGTAGGCGATGCTTTACTGCCCAAAATCTGATCTCTAATTTTATCATATATATATATATATATATTCTGAGGGTAACCTATATAGTACAAATATCATGAATAATTTTTCTCGTGTTTGCTGTTCTTTCAGACTAGTGGTATAAGAAAAAATTTCATTGAGAGCTGAAAGAGCAGCATTAATCCATCCCGCATATGTTGTAATAGGGACATCCAATTTTTTAGGAGCAACCAAGCCAATAAGATTAGAACAAACTTCATACAAGCGCGAAATATCATTAGTAAAAAGAGTTTTGGCTTGTTCCCAAATATCATAACAAGTATTGTATGGATCAAAAACCTATTTGGGTGAGAGATCAATAGTTTGCAGAAGTATACCATACAATTGCGCATCAATTTTCTTCCTCTTAGGCTGATCCATAGCGGTAATATCTTCAACCTTTTTTGATAAATGATCCTCGTACCTTGTCCAATAAACCATAACAGCTTTCATCCACGATGAGTAATTAGTGCCATCTAGCTTCTCGTTAGTAATAATTGTAGACCCAGATATAGTAGGAGGAACATAAACAATAGTACGATAGCTAGATTCACCCTTAGTCACAATTTCTGCCATACTCTTTTTTTTTTAATCGGTAAAATACACAAAAAATAAAGTAGATCCGAAATAAAAAATTGGCACCTGAGAAGGCTTTAGAGTGTGCTAAATTAGGTATCTAGAGAGGCAGGCAAGAGTGGATGGAAATGACACGTCTAGGAGAGAGCTTGCTGGAAAAGATGTTCACAAGAAAAAGCTCAACCGACTTGCCCGATATTGCTCGGCAATTCACCAGAAACTTGCACCGCAAGCAGTGGCTCAACAAGAGTGGAGGCTAGGGTTTTATCCCCAGCTCTGACACCATGAAAAGATAGAGATAATAGAGAGAAAGTATTTTGTTGATTTGTGTCGTCATTCCCATACATGCTACATAAGTATATTTAGGTTTTACATTTATTGCTATACATTTAATATCTAACTCTCAACTACTAACTACTAACCAATTCCTAACATCTGTTAACTATTTTTTAACATTTATCATTTCATTTAACTTCTTGTTTTTACGTTTAGGGCTTGTTGCACTGTATGAGCAGAATGACAAACCTTCTTCTGCTATCGAGTAAGATCTTCACCTACAAGGAATTTCAGATTTATTATATGAAGTGAAACTTAACTTGTGTGTGGGTGAGGAATTTCAGATTTATTATTGAGCCGATGTTATTCATACATTGGGTGTTAGAGCATTCACATCAGTCGTTCTAAAGGGGATTTCTCCCCCTTTAATTTCTCAAGTGAGAAATTAGGGAGAGAAAATTCCCCCACCAGCCTTTCCAATTTCAGAAAGGGTTCTAGAAATACCTTAGAGAAAGTTACTATTGACAAATTTTCTATTATTATTATTATTTTTTTGGCACCAAAATAAAACAAAATACACCAATCTATTGGAGAATCATTTTTTCATTATTCATTATTTTTGTATACTAATATTTTCGTTGTATAGAAATGATTTTTTAGAAATATTGAGTGACCTCTTTCTATTTTGTATAAGAAATAGGTTTCTAGAAAGTAAGATTTAGATATAAAATAAGAAATGCGGGTGTGAATGCTCTTATAATATCAATGAATTCATAAGCTTTAGTTTTTTGTTTTCATCGAAAATCCATTACGTCACTTGAGATATATAATATACGAAGATTGCAAAAATTTCTAACCTTTGATTTTAAGATTTTGAAAAACAAGTACCACACTATATTGTGTAGTTTAAAAACTACCTACACAATAAACATTAAATATCCAAATCCGGTGTTAAAATTTTCTATTTCATATTCATATTATACTGGGCACAACAATTGCCTCTGAGTTGGGTGTCTAATCATATTGCTTGTTTCTTTTGTAGCTTCATCCAACAAAAGTTAGGAGGTCCAACTGTTTCGGATTATGAAAAGCTACAAGCTGAAATGTCGGATTTACGACTAAAATATGATGAGCTTTTGGTGGCACACCAGGAGAAGTGCAGGGAGGTACAAATTCATCATTTGCTCCTTCCCAATTTTTTTTTTTTTTTTAACATTTTGGAAGGTAAGAAGTGAAGTACCCTCCTAACTAGTGAAGTTTTGAATGGTATTAATGAAATATGTGGATAATTGCTAAAATATCTTTAGTTAGACACGTTGACGAGTCATTACTTAAAGTATTATGAAGCTACGCTAATTACTTTCTCAGGGAATGGTATTATGTTTTCTAGTAAAATGTATTGCACTGCCGCGATATCACATTTTTGGGTGGTCAGATCATATAAAAGAAATAACTATCTTGTGGTCTAATTATCAAAGAAAGGTTTTGCTGCGGCTGCAATAAAAATGATGCCCGGCTGCAGCCACGTACCTTGCTCTTGATGGCAAAAGCCACTAGAGGAGTCATTTTTTATGAAAGTTATTATCAAGACACTTGTTTTGTAGCTCTATTCTTAAAAGGAAAATGATTTATGTGTTTACAATGAAGTACTGAAACTGTATAAATACATACGTGGTCAGGCCCTGATCTTGTTTTCAAGGAAAATATCAAGCTACTGGGTAAAACCGTATATGTGTTCGTAAAGTTTCTCTACATATTCTTTGTACTTAAATCGTTACTGATTCATAAAAAGGTCCATATTGCTGCTTCACTTCTATACATGTTCTTTTGGTACAAAACTTCGTGTATTCCCAGTCCCAGTCTCTGAAAAATTGGTAGCTTTTGAATCTTTTTAGTCGTTTGTTGCATTTTTCATCAACTTCTTTTACTGATATCATCTTTAGCCAAAAGCAATTCATTTTCTCATTCTTGGCCCTTGATATTGTGGTACGCAGCTGGAGGACCTAAAAGCATCAGATACAAAGGCATCTACCAGAAAGACCGATAATGATGATGACGAGTCCCCAAAGAGTGCATTCCATAATATTCTTCCGAGTCTTCACGATACTACAGAAATATAGCTTCCATTGTCTCCTGCCAAACATTATGGGTTCCTTTATCATACCTTGTTTTCCCACCTAATTACCAGACTTGGCTTGTTTTCCGAATTTGTCGCTGCCAACGAAATGTTATAAGTTTCTCATTTGTAATTTGTTTGAAACATCCATTAGTAGTGCTCCACGACTCGAAGCATTATTGGCAACGAAAAGTTGATGTCTCCGTAATGTTGTAGGGCTGATTGCAACTATATGAAAAGCAAGTTGGGTCGGTGAAACAAATTTGAGAGGTCAGAACTGACATCAAAATTGCGACATAGGTTTGTCGGATGTTTGATGCTGGTCTAGATTTTTTTGGCTGATGTAACAATCTCAAGATACTTTTTTTATTGCATTTAACCTTCCTTTTAGGTGTGGGTCTAGTTTTGTGTGCATTTGTATTTCACCGAAAGGGCAATGGTAAACCTAGAAAGAAAAATATGCTTAGAAATTAAACAGAGATCAATTTAATTTAAATCGTGTCCTCGGATTTTTTTCCCCCTTAAAAATAGGATTAACGCAAAAGAACAAATATAGCGGAATAAATAGCGGAATAATATTAAGAACAAATATAAACTTTAGGATTACTACCAGGACCAATCCAGGATTTCCAAGCAGCAAGACTCGACTTTACTCGACCTATGTAAGAAGTTTTATATATATATATATATAATATTTTTTTTTTCAGAGGCTGCTTGAGGACATAATTTAAAATTTTTAACTTTTTTATAAATATTTTGAAAAAAACTTTGAAGATGAGAATCAATGTCCCTCCCTACCCCCTCTTTATTCGGCGTATGTCCATGGTAGAATACGATAACGCCCTTGAGATACTCTTTCCGGTACTAACCAATGAAAAACATAAAAACACACATGCAATATATATATATATATATAGATACATAACTTATTGCATTTTCTTTACAGAAAATATCTTTTTGTTTGGTACATTAGGCCTTTGCCCAAGAAAAGGGGGAGTTGAATATTGAATCTCTTGCTATAAAGTCTGAATTCAAATCTCTTTTGCACAAACCACATATACACCATAGCTTTTGGCAACGTATGCAGTAGCGGCAAATTTTATTTTATTTTTTTGGTACAAGCAGATTGTTTAGTTAGGGGAGTTGAATCGAGATTGAACCAAATTTCATAAAACTAGGGAGATGTAGCTTTTATAATTCAGAGAGTTGAAATATGAAATTTTTCATAGTAAAAAAGTGTTGTCATAATTCTAACCCTTTTTCCAAAAGTTTCATCAGAGCATTCGTACACCTATTTTTTAAGGGTTGCGTTTTATTCATTTAAATTATCATTTTAGAAATATAAAAATGGGAAACATAAATATTAGAGTAAATTTCCAAGCAGATAAATTTACTATTCATAATTTTTTTATTAAATTATTAATTATTTCCAACAAAATTGTCAATCATTAGTTAAGATTATAAAAATTTATTAAATTTTTATTATATAATATAATATTGTTGAAATAATAAAAATTAAATGAGAAAGCTGCCCGTAGCAGTAGGGCTCTTCTTCGGCCCCTTTACTCAAATCCTCATCAAGCTTCCAGGTTCATTTTTCTCCCCACTTGTACTCTCATACCCTACTTTTGAAATTTCAATCTTATTTTCTGTGCATATATTTAATCTTTACATTGAATATATCTATGTATGTAATATCCTCAAATGGATGATACACAAGAAAGCACAAAAACCCATCTCCCATTTCCAAAGGTGAGATTTTTCTATATGTTTTCAGCAATAGTTGTAGTTATAGCAATCTTATTCAGCTTCACCAACACAAGTTTCATCAAATTTCCATTCCTCAAAACATTTTTCTCACCCCAATTGACCCAATTTCAAGAATTTTCGAAACACAAGCAAAACCCTATTTCCAATTCCCCTAATTGTGTCCTATGGATGGCCCCTTTTCTCTCAGGTGGCGGGTACAGCTCGGAAGCCTGGTCTTACTTCACGGCTCTGCGCGAAAACAACAAAAACCCTAGTTTTAGAATGAGTATTTACCAACATGGTGACTTAGAAAGCCTCGAGTTTTGGGAGGGTTTGTCGGAAAAGGAGAGAAATTTGGCTGTAGAGCTTTACCAAACGGAATGTGAAACGAAAGAAAACACCGTAGTGATATGTCATAGCGAGCCCGGTGCCTGGTACCCACCGCTTTTTCAAACAACCCCGTGCCCACCTGGAGGATTTGGCCATTTCCTGTCCGTGATTGGTCGGACCATGTTTGAGACCGATAGGTTGAATATTGAACACGCAAGGCGTTGTAATAAGATGGACTTGGTTTGGGTGCCCACCGAGTTTCACGTATCTACTTTTGTTCAGAGCGGGGTTAATGCATCGAAAGTTGCAAAAATTGTTCAATCTGTAGATGTTAAGTTCTTCGATCCTTTAAATTGTGAGCCGTTAGATCTTCGATCTAGAGCCACTCCAGTTTTGGGCTCAATTAATGAGAAATTGATTAGTGAGCATAAGTTCGTGTTTTTGAGCATTTTCAAGTGGGAACATAGGAAGGGGTGGGATGTGCTCTTACGGGCATACTTAAAGGAATTCTCCGGGCTGGATGATGTGGCTTTGTATTTGTTAACGAACCCGTATCACTCCGATAAAGATTTTGACGACAAGATTACAGATTTTATAAAAAATTCCGATTTAATAAAGCCAGCAGGCGATTGGGCTCCTGTGTATGTGATAGATACACACATACCTCAGATTGATTTACCGAGACTATACAAAGTGGCCAATGCATTTGTTCTTCCAACTAGAGGTGAAGGGTGGGGCCGGCCTGTTGTTGAGGCTATGGCCATGTCATTGCCTGTTATCGTGACGAATTGGTCGGGCCCCACAGAGTATATAACCGAGGAAAATAGCTATCCTCTAGAGGTGGATAGTTTTAGTGAAGTACAAGAAGGGCCATTCAAAGGGCATTTGTGGGCTGAGCCTTCGGTGGATAGGGTTCGGGTTTTAATGAGGCGTGTGATGAGTAATCCCGAAGAAGGTAAGAATAAAGGGAGGAGAGCGAGAGAGGATATGATTAGTAGATACTCTCCCGAGATTGTTGCTGGGATCGTTACCGAACATCTGGATAAAATTTTCAACTCGGGGGTGTGACTATTTTCCTTTCCTGTACGAGAACGGGATTTTTGGATGGATGCTGTTCATCTTAAGGTTGGTTTTTTAGTTTGGTTTAACATTTTTAGTTTTGTGTTTGTGCATGTAGTTTTTAATAGCAATGTAGGCTGCCTTCTAGTTATGAACCTGAAAGTGGAAACTTGTTTCTGATTTTGAATTTGGAAATAAGCAAACAACATGGTTAGGGGGATGAGTTCACAAAATAGTTTATGGACTATTATCTCAGGAAACAACCCATTCATGGGTTTTATTTAGGGGTATAGATATTGAAATTACATGAAATTGATGAAATTTAAACCTATTCATGATTTTCAGTACTCAAATTAGTGAAACGAGAATAGAAAATGAAAATCATGACAACAAAACCAAAATGATTGCACTTTTTACACAACAGACTAGGCCTTCGGTTCACTTTTATTTATGTTTTATTACATTATTCGTCCCCAAGGCAACAGAACTTGCTTATTTATGGAAACATAGAGATTCAGTATTTAAGAAACGATATCTCTGGTGAAGGTTGGAACAACACTTTCTTAGCAGGGTTGTTTTCTTCCTGGTTACGAACTCCCTCAGTAGCTCCACCTTTCCACCTTTATAAGAAAATAAAATAAAACATAATTGGTACTATTTTTTTTAAGGAGCTGCAGTAAGAACGGGCATTAATAGAATTACTAAATTATTTAATATAAACTTATATGGATATTTGGTTGACTATTGTACAAAAATTTATTCATAATAGCTAGTTTCATACTAAAAAAGTCGTCCTAAGCCTGCAACTAGCCACCATCATTTATCTCTACCGTTTTTTGTACTAGCCTTTTTTTCTCCCTTTTGAGTACATCAGTAATTAAGCTTGTCGACAGTAATTAGTGTTTTGACGAAATGTGCATATGTTTGTTGGACATACACTGATACATACGCATACCTCTATTTGGTTAATATATCAATAAAAAATTTATGACAAGCACAAGTATTAGAAGTGCATGTATTTATTTAGTGTAAATGTTAATGGCGCCAACAAGGACCAAAATTATAATTAAAGCAATTAGCCCTATAAGAGGAAAATAATGGTTATCAAGTAGACAGTTGAACTTTTAATGGCTCAAATATAGAATCCAAAATTTTCAACAATATTCCGGTTTTAAGGGCAAATATAATTTAAGACGATTGAATAGGAAAATAAGTATTACACAGATACGATGTATTAAGTAGTCAATAGACAAGACCTAGTACGATTAGTAACGTACCTGCAAAAGTTGTTTTTGCCTAAATTACCAACTTCTTTTACAATACTAATGTATTCTAATTGACCAGTAGTTAGACCAATAATAGCTCAATAAATAGAGAATATCAAAAGATGAATAGACCTTTTTCGATTTTGAATAATTATGACTTACTTGTTTGGATTGTTAGTATAGCAATCAGTGCATCTGCAAATGGATGGAAGAAAAACACCGGTTCCGTTTCTAATTCCATATTTAGGTTCATACTTTGGTTGGGTCATTTGGGGAATAAAAACACCGGTTCCTCTGGTCTTCCCATAATTAAAACGAACTACCTTGTTGTCTCCATGTTTGAAGCTTTCAATCTACAACCAGAGAAGAAAAGAAAACGTAAGATAGCAGAAACATATCGCCGATATCTGTGCATGCAGATCCTTATGTGGCAATATCTGGGGCGATACTCTTTATGTGATCAAAGTTCTGTACTCCTATTTGCTTCAGCCTTTTCTTTGTTGTCATTTTCTTATCGTGATATGCACTAGCTAGGCATATAACCATCCGTATATCGGTGTATTATAGCTAGGGGTGTGCATATAATAGGTCAAACCAGAAACCAAACCGGATTGAACCCGTTCGGTTTATTTTTTTCTAGCTTCAGTTCGGTTTGGTTTTATGAAGTAAAAAATTCCGATTTTTTTGGTTTAAACCGGTTAGGTTTCGGTTTTAATTTTAAATATCCTGGTTCAACGAACCGAACCAGGTTTATATTAATACAAATACATTTTTCTCCAACCTAGTTAGTTAGGGTTACGCATACTAGTCAACCACACATTTTCAATTTGTAGATTGCTTTTATTGACTGATTGTGGATTGCTGTTGTTTGAGAATTAGACTCTTGTTTTTTTAAAATTGTTTTTTCGGTTTTGGACCAAATCGAACCGGCTTGTTTAGTTCGATCCGATTCGGTTTTGAATACTAGTTTTAGTTGGTTCGGTTTTTCATTTATCAAATTCAGTTCAATTGGTTATTCCGGTATTGCTTAACCGAACCGGCTGGTGCACGCTCCTAATTATAACATAAACTATATACAGATTTTGGGAAAACCTTTAAGAGAATAAATTACTAAGGGAATTTTTGTGAACAGAACAGAAAAACATAATTTGAATGAAAATGAGAAAAAAGAGGAAACAGAAACTTAGGCTCTTTCCCTCACCTTTATGGCAAGGTTTTGGGTAACGTTGTCGGCCCGGGCTTTTGGCTTGAAGGGAAACTCAGAGATGATTTCTTCGTAAATATCAGAAGGTAGCCATTGTTCACCATCCTCTAAATTTGGAGGAAAATCAGACATGGCTAAGAGGCAAAGAATTAAGAGAAATCTAAACATGTAGATACACAATTAGATATTGTTTTCATGAATATGCATCCATATATAAGCAACTGTATTTGGACGTTTACGTGACTTGTTGAAAGGTGAAATTTTATTTTTGACGTGTTTTGGCTGGAGTTAAAGAAATAAGGTGTCGACAAAAAAAGGTGTTGACAAATTTGAATTTAGGCTGAAATTGTGTCTAAATTACAAGTTGGAATGAAACTTAATTGGTAAGAAATAATAAGGATTTATTGTACTTCTGTTTTTTGTTAAAATGAGTTTACAGTTTATACTCCCTGCAACCGAACATCTATACAATTTCTATAATGTGGGTTCTATATACATTCTTTCTATTTTTATTCTTGCCATGAAGGCCAATTTTTCTTGAATCACTCCCCTTATGATTTGTAACTGTATTACTGTTAGATTAATTATAGAAACTCATTAATATTCAGTGGAATTTGTAACTCTTACTCCGCATTTGGTATCAAAAACTTCGGAACCTATTATAGTTGAGAAAAGGTAAAAATATAATAAAGGAATTTATAAGAATATATAAGATTGTAGAAGAATATGGAAGTCATTGGGCTTAATTTATACATCAATTTATGTGTGCTTGCACACATAAGAATTTTTGTGAAACTATAGAGAAACTTGCTAGAAAGATAGTCAATCACACACTATTTGATATATTAAGTTAGTGAAGTAGGAGTTTGAAGCATCCTTGTGTGGGGACTGCCCCTTTAAGACGGTCTGCTTCACAAGTATTACTTATCTCGAGAAATTATAATTTGAGTAAAGTAGTTCCTTATACGAATATGTGAATAGTTTTGACAATGTTGCCTCAATTTATTTGTATTCTTCTTTTATCTAGTTGTGAATCGGATTGAATGACATAACGTACATCATGGATAAGACAAGAGGGCTTCTTCACTATCTATTCAAGTAGAGTAAAACACCAAAGAAGTACGTGTGGAAGTGCCAAGAGATTTTGTGGATCAAAGGAAGTGTTTTTGGAAATTTCGCAAACTAGCACTCGGAACACTTGTTTAACCTGTTTAGTATTTCCAGCATAATAAGCACTACACAACTCCAATGTGTGTGAGTCTTGAGGCATTGAGAAAAAGATGAAGACAAGTATGTTTCTCAAGCATCCTCAATTTCCAAGATTTTGAAGGTCAGACTTGAGAAGTGTTTGGTTGAGCTATGAAGAAGTTACCAATCAATCAGTTCAATTAACTTGTTGATTGGTAGGAAAAAGATTCAGCTAAAGGTTCCGTAGAGTACCATAGCCACAATGAAGCACCGATGGATCGGTATGACTGAGTTTGGGATATCTAAATAAGAAAGCCTTATTTTTTGTATAGAAAAGCCAAGGATTGTATAACTTTTCTTTGAATATTCGGATTCTCATATTGAGTGTGGTTTGGCTTCTGTCACATAGCCGGTTTCTATCATACTATCCTGAGTACGTTTAGTCCATACGTGTAAAGTATGGGTAGTCAAACTTCGGTTGCCATTGCGAGTTGGAATGGCAGAGAGAGATAATTACTACGATTGTGTATCATTTGCAGGCTTCGGGAATCACTATAGGTATGTAAGCGAACTTGATTTGTAGGTTTTGTGCTGAATGAGAATGATTTCCTTTAGATCCTTGGTTCTTTATTTATATCCATGGCAGTGAATGATTGTTGTTGGTGATTATTGTGTCTTTATGGTCCATTTGAACAACCTGATCCGTTTGAACTAACTAATTTTTAGTTAATCAAATTCAAGAATTGAGCTCGTCCAGTATAGGTCAAACCTTGCTTTTGGTTTTCCAGTTCTAATATTTATTAAATTTATGATTTATTTATTTATTTATTTGTTTTATTTTATTTTATTATTATATTTTTGTGCAAAGTTTGAAAGCTGTAGCAGGAGCAAAATTTTTTGTATAGGTGGATGGACTTCAACTACAATATTAGAGATTTATGATCCATATGTTAATTTTAGCAGACGAGAAATGTACACAAGGGATGATGCATATGATGGATGGAATGATTTATGAATTTAGAGATCTAATAAAAGTTTAATCAGACAAATATTTACTCTTTTACTCTCTTAAATATTGGGAAGAATCCCTTGCCTGAAGCCAAAATATCAACATTTTTTATGCAACTAAGCGCCCGGAACAAAAAACATGAACCTGTATCTTCATATACAGGATGATAAACATCTTCAAATTTGATCACACACAAAGACAGGGCCGTGGATACCCCCTCGGGCCAACCACAGACCACCCCGGGTTAGAAAACAAACAGACTGCCAACCGATGCTCATGAATGGCTTCACGTAATCCTTGCCAAAGGCATGGAGCATATCCATGATCTCCTTGTCAATCTTGATTGTGTCTATCTTGTAAGCACATGAATAGACATTTCCAACATATAAAAATGAAAACAAAAACTACCAAATTTGATGGAGAAAATGAGAATCATCGATCACATTGCCAATGACTACAACAAAGAATGCAATTCATGGCATCAATGACTGCAAATTCCATAAGAAAATGAGAACAAATTCGATAGCCAATGACAAAAGAACATTTCAAGGGTACATGCAAGCAAGCACCAATTGCCAGTATACAAATCAATGGAACTATTACAATGCATCGACAAAGCAGAAAGTAACTTCAATTGAAAACATGCCACCAAAAACTAACTCAGGGCTGCAGAAAAACTAAAAACAAAAATCCATAGGCATAACAAGATCTCATAGTGCTTAGACATTAATAACTGAAATGAACATAAAGTATCATGTCCCAGTGCCAAAATTAAGAAACACCAAGTACCAACAGCTACACTTGGCACTAAGAACAGCCGATGGCAAAAGAACTTACAAAACAAACCACATGAAAACTTCCAAGCTACTGTTTTTAAAAATTCATTTGAAACACAGATCAAACGGGCTCCTCAGTACCTCCTAGGGCCACCTGGTCCACCACGGCCATAAGAGACAGGCAGTGTAGACTGTTGCTCCTCAGCTGCCTTAACAACCCCAGGAAGGTCGCCCATGCCGAGGGCTGAGAGCATATCCATAGTCTCTTTATCAACCTCGATTGAGTCGGTCCTAATTGCAGACTCGTCAGGGACAAAGTCCATACGTCTCTCTCTCTCCTCCTCTTGCAGCTTCAGGGAGATCCCGCGGACGGGGCCCTTTTGAATCCTCTTCATGAGATGGGTGGAGAACCCTGCAATCTTGTTGCGGAGACGCTTGGACGGGATGATAGCAACCTCTTCCAAGATCTTCTTGTTGGTGTGGAAATCCAGAGTCATCTTTGAGTAGTACCTCTCGATGACCTGGCGAGAGGACTTCTTCACTGTCTTGGTGCGCACACGACCCATGCTTGCAAATCTGAAACACTAAGGAAAAGCCCACCAAACAAGGATTAAATATATAGTATAATACACCACTAGACTACTAGGATCCAAATACAACTATATCTTTGAAATCCAATATAGGTTTTTCCAAGAAAATTGTGAAATCTATACGGTGAATATGAGGCCAAATTTACATGTTATAGGGTTTTACAAGTATTCAGAAAATATATAATAATCCTAAAAATATTTAGCAGCATAAATAGTTTACACATAATAAAAAGCATTGACCGTATTCATGATGAACTAGATCAAACAAATGTTACTGAATCATTATCCAACAAACTGTGAATTGGTACACACATTCCAAAATGTGGTTCACCTCACAAATTTGCCTAACTTAGTGAACTAACGCAACCCAGTGCATTTGTTTTTTTTCATGAAAAAATTTCAAATGAGAAATCTATCATATAGATGAATAATTTTCATATTATTTCTATTATTTGAAGGTTAGAAGCATTAAAATTATATTCCAAGAGTAATACATCTTTGTAATGAACTATTACTGTACACCACTTATAAAATCTTCATACAATTGCCACATATATGAAACGATACCCTATATACATCCTTTTATGGCGTGTGGCGTACCACATTTGTATTTTCATTCCATGTGCTGGAACAATCCTTTTTAACAGTTATATAGGACCAAACTACAATTAAGCAAAATTATTGTTTACAAATACTAAATCTTATGTTATTTTATTCCAATCGAATCATCTTACAATGACATTTTACTTAACTAAACCACAATAACATATGCATTGATTTCCATACAATTTCAATAGCATATATGTAACAACCATATGTTCACCTCTGCCAGAAATATAAGCAGTATGATACCTGGTTGGTAAACCACGAAGTATATATATAAAACAAAGCCCATAAAATACACATATGATTCATGTTTTTTAGTTGTTTTCTCATTATAAACTTCCAAAAAAGTATATTTAAATAAGAAAACAATATATTTTTATGAACTTTATGACCTAAACTATATTTATGACAAACTTTTAAAACGTACTTTCAACAAAATATAATACTAAACCCGCCCCTAAAACTCAAGTTTTTTGCCATCTTCTATTTTACTACGGTATGATCAATTTACACATCAACAAGAAGCAGTTATGTGTAGGCATTTGTTGTAATAGATCAAATGAACCTAAACTAAAACCCTAATTTCCTTCTCTATTGTTTGCCCCGCAAAAAATATAATCTTAAAGCATTATATAAAGCAAATCTAATTACAGAACAGAACTAATAAGAAAATTATAAATAACAGAAAAAAGAAATGACAAAGCAAAGCTGAAACTACAGTTTCGAAGCGATTTTGACAAAATCAAATAGTCTGAGAAAGCTGAAATAAATCGTTACCGGAAGACGCTACAGCCGCCTGGAGAGAGAGAGAGAGAGAGAGAGAGAGTATATTAAATGGCGGAGGGGAGAGGATTTAATTAGGGTTTGTGAAGAGAGGGGTTCGGCGTGTATTGGGCTTTCAGTATAAATAGGGTTAGCCCATTAAAATGGGGCTCTAAACTATTGGGCTGCATTTTGTAAATGGGCCTCACATGGTTACCAAGAAACTCGTTCTTCAGAATTATATTGGAAACTCGCTATTGGGAAGTTTTCTCATAGTAGGAAACATGCAAGCATACGACATGAAAAATATGAAATGCTAACTGTTGAGATTGAAAGTCCATGAAATGCCCGTCCAAATTTTGGACTTCTAATCTTGCTGTTGGTGTTTAATTTAATAGACTGCAACTCGCTCTACAACCACTATAGAACGGGACACTTTGTAGTCCCTACTTTTCTCGGACCGTTACAATTCTAAAACAATTGCACCTAACCTAAGTTGCAACGAAATTGTGATTTACTGGAAAATTATAGGGCAATTATAAATGTACCACATAAATGGCTAAAAACACTATATACAAATTGAATAAAAAAAATACTAAAGGCACCACAAAAAAATATTAAAGACACTACACATTTAACACATCAAATATAATTTAATTCATTCTTAAATAATAGGGAAAGTTACAAAACTGCCCTCCATATA
>MKEJ01034714.1:0-10329 GCA_001753735.1 Embelia ribes
TTCATCTGAGCAACGCAAATTCATGCGAGGGCGAGATAGAAGGCTTGTTCGGAAATATGAAGGGTCTGTTACTATCATCAAGAAGGTGGGAAAATGTGCTTACAAGATCAATGCTCCTTTTTGGTTGAAGATCCATCCGATCTTCCATGTTAGCTACCTCAAACCATATTACGATGACATGAAAGACCCCACAAGAAATGTGTCATCCAGATAAACAATCACCACAAGAATCTAGAATAAGAGTGTGGAAGACATCTTTGCAGATCAAATCGCAGTCTCTTCAAAGAAGAAGCACAGAGAGTTTCTCGTGAAGTGGAGGGGACTTGGGGATGATGAAGTTAGCTGTGAAAGGGAGTCAGACTTGGGAGCTTTTGCTGATTTGATTAGGATCTACCTGGATTAAAAGTCACTGAGGACGGCAACCGATCAAGTCGGGGAGAATGTCATGAGCCGCCGGGACGACCCGGATCACCGGCCAACTCGCCCGGGACGTCTGCCTAGTAATTAGGATATCTTTGTAATTACTTTCCCTTTTTCAGTAATTTCTTTATATTTTATTTTAGCAATTATAAATCCTCGAACAAAATCAATATTCGCTCCTATCGCTCCAGAAATGACCTAGAATGTATATATAGGGAAGTAGTGATAAGCTTATCTTTCCTACCAAGTTGTAGACTTTTGAGCATGTGTTAGCTCTTGATATCAACAAGCTTGTAAATATTGCAATCATTAATGAAAAATGCCTTATTTTCATATTGTGTGTGTGCTTTCAATATGACGTGATACATTGCTCTTAGTTGGTTTTCGTTGAAATTGACAGGCTTGATTACCAGCTGGCAACGGGTGACACACAGGGGACATTGTAAATAAACATCTCAAGTATCAGCCCGTGACACCGTACCCAAAACAAGATTTAACCACATCCACTATATCAGGCATTGTACTATATCTACGTTCACTAAATCCATAGCATGATTTAAGAATGTGATATGGCACTCATCTAATGAAAATAAAGAGCGCAGACTAACTTCTTTTCAATAGACAGGTGCCGAAGAGCTTGCCATGACAAAAAGCACTTAAGCTTGGATTTCAACGGCTAGCCCGCTTCTCGCATGGATGAACCTCCTAGGGGTTGGCAATAAGTGTGCGGTAAACAACTTCTATTCAATTAACATCTAAACATATTTGTACAAAATATATAGACACGAGGGAAAGCAACTAATTACATTAAACGATTAAAAAAATAATTTTTTACCCAAAGGAGAGAAGGAAATAACTTTATTTTTACTATAGTAGCAGTGGATTGGTCAAAGTGCAACTCAAGGCACAAGGGAACTACAAACGAAGCAACATAAAAGATTACATGATGCTTCTTTGGACAAAATTCTGAAAGCAAAGCTTGTGCAAGGTCCGACTCGGATCAGCAAAGTTTTTGCTCTCTTCTATTATAACATAGCTCAAAAATGTTACAAAGTTTGTACCAAACATGATAACTAAGCTTTAGTCCACACCTTACAAGTGTGTGAATTTACACCAACCTTTTCGCCACTGGCAGCTATAATTGAAAAAAAAGCGTTTATAGGATAATTACTTCGACCTGTGATGGCGTTCCTTTTTATAGCGAGATTGTGCGGGATCAAAGCCACCTTCATCTGCTCCATAAACGGCCCAAGATGGGGTTGCAGCCATGTAATCTTTACTATCAAAAGGTTTACCTCTGGCCACCTGGATTTCAATTTAAAAAAAAATAATAAAAAAATCAGATAAATATAAAAGACTGGATCATGGGTCTAATATGAGCATGCAAAACATAGAAATAACTGTACATGGAACAATATTGAACGGATGCCTGATTAATCTAAAACAGTCACACGATAGATGCCCAGAAGTTCTATATAGAATTATGGCCTTATACTGGTTGGATTTTAATCAAGCTAATTTTGGAAGATTTTAGATGAACACGACATTCCATCATAAAGAAGTTAAAGATGGAATCAATTTGACTATCATAAATGAACTACACGTAACTAAAACTGAGCACGTCCATAGGCAAATATAAGTAATACAAAAAGAGATGTCTAAAAGTGGATTTATATGCAGTGATGATTTTGAAAAGTAAAACTGAATCATGTGTCATTTTATCGTGTTCAGGATGGGAAATATAAATACTTGTTACCAAGAACCAAAAAAGTTACATGTTCAGTAGGTTGTTGCCTCAACTACATCCTACTTGAACTCCGTCCCAGTATGTGAGACTCTAGTTATTAATTACTAAAGTGTGGATTGTGGAAACGAAGTACGGTAGAGTTACCGACCAGATCATGAAACTTTTCATAATCAATCCAGGTGAACCATTGGCCATTGATCTTGAACTTGTCAACTTTCGCCAGGAGAACACAACATGAATGGACGTGCTCACAAGCAACCTCGTATTCCCCGTTGCTCTTCTGAGCTAAAGCCTCTGAAAAAGCTTTCACATCGGCATGCCAAGGCACATTCTCCATCGTCAACTTTGACGTGGCAGACCTATACAAATCATGTTAACTATATTTGCAAAAACTACAAACTCACTCTTTCACACACAAGAGAAAGAAACAATAGAAAGGAAAGGGAATGCTAGTGTAAAACACAAGATACTTACGATCCACAATAGGTAACACCTTTAATTTCAATAAAATCAGGGTTCCCAACTGCGAAGAGGCTAGAATATGCATCTAAATCCTCAACATTCCATCCTTTAACTAATGTTAAGCGATAAACCGTCCGTTGTTGCTTCTCCTGGAGAGCTTTTAAGGAATCCTGATTTTGGCAAGGTCCACAGTTAGTGAAGCCGATTATGAGAGACAAATTGAGGTTGGGAGATTATAAGTGAAAAATAACATGAACAAAAGGATGTGTATCCGAGCAGGAGGATTTATGTCTATAACTATTAGAACATTAAATATGGTTTTCTGTCGACAGGTAACATATGAGTTCATTTAGTATGCATATTACATGAGCCAAAGAGCTTTAATATAGAGATCTGAAATCCTCCCTTTAAAAACAACTCAAACCATCCAACGATTTATTCATGTCATTTAAATTCAGTCATCTCACGTGTCAATAAAATTGAAAAAATTACTGATCCAATTCCTAACGCAAAATCGAATCTAACATTTATAAGATCTACAACTAAGATCAAGGAGGGATTCAGAAAAAAAAAAAAAAGACGTGGCATGATCATTTGCAAATGAATTACAAGTAGATATTAAATAACTATAATTTACAGACACCTACGGTAGAATTATTTTTTACACTATGTTATGGTCCACTCATGAGTGTAACTAACTTGTGTCATGTGGATTGCTGCCTTGTCGTGGGGTGTTTCTTTTTCTTTTTTGGGAGGCTGTTTTTAGGGCGGAACTTTTTCACCTCCAGGATATGGAGATATTCTCATATACCAAAAACCCAAATAAAGCTGAAACACTATCCAAAATAAGGCCGTGTGAATAAAACTTTAGCTTACTGAATAACAAAAGCCAACTGTTAAAAAAAAAAAGAAAATTAATATGGCTGACAGAGACATAAATACAGTTCCTTTTAGAGGCTATATCTGCACGTATCGAGTGGCTATCATAGCTGAATTTTTTTCTAAGCATATGAGGTTACTATTAAAGCATCTAAAATAATCACAAACACAAAGTAGAACCTCAAATGTGGTTTCCAGGGAAAGCACTCACAAGAAATCGCTCCCAGAAGTCACTAAACAGTGGTCTATCAATCGCCTTCAAGCTCTCCTTCGTCGCAGCATCTACACTAACATATAACTGCACAGAACAAAGTCAAAACTGATCCCACCTCTAAAGACGGAAGATTAGTCAAGACCAAGTCAAGAGAGTACAAGTCATAAAACCTGGGTAATAGGTTTTAGCATCTTAATCTTGTCTGGGAATTGTGCATTTGTCACCAGGAATGTGGAAATGCGCCTCCGATGAAGCTCATCTATAAGTGTATTGATCTCCGGGTACATTATAGGCTCACCAACAAGCGACAAGGCACAGTGTCTAGGTGTAAGACCTTCCGTTAATCTTTCTGGTTTAACACCTATTAGGCAAAGATTCTCTAAATCCGTGAGTAAATCAATTAACACTAGCCAAAGAAGAGAAGAAACACAACAAAACACAACATTGATTTTTGAAATAGAGTATAGTACAAAGGATAATGTCAAACTGGCTCACTGTGGAGTAATCACCCAGCTAGCTCAAACAATGAAGCCTACCTGGAACTCCTTTCATTTGCTTTATCATTTTCGTGTGCTGGTCTATTGCAGAGTTGACAATATTTAACGCATCATCCATCTTCCACTGCCAGTTTTTCCCAACAGGATTAGTGTGATGCCTCCAGCAAAAAACACATTTGTTTGCACATGCCAAACTCGGAGTTGCCTCCATGCATCTGTTCATTTGGGAAGGAAGAGGCATAGCAAGAAGAGAGAGTCAGATTAAAAAAATGAAATTACAAATAAATTGTATTGAAAACTGTGAACCAACAAAGGAACAGCTATATAGATTTAAAAGCTCAAAATTAACACACCACAAAATGAGTAAGAATTCTTCACGACAATAGAGTCAGTCATTGAATCAGAGTTTTTAAAGGATTAATAGAAGATAAAGAAAAAAAGAGAGCAAAATGGCATTGGTGCCAAACTGAAGCAGTTGGAAGCCAGATATGGTTCAGTAAACTTATAGCAAAGGCCATAGATTTTCAGTGTCAAGGAAAAGACTTATAACTCTATAACTATTTATATTGTTCTATACGATTATACCACAGTTACCAAAGTCGTAAATGGTAGCGGGATTCGTAAGGGAAAACTAAAGCGGGAAACGCATGCCAAAAAGTACAGGGGAAAAAGAAAACGCGGATACGATTTGGAATCTTTTTGGATATGATTATACAACATATGGGAAACATATGTAAAATATGTGTGATTATTTAATTCAATATTCTAAAACTTTACTCAATTAACACCTTGTATATCAGATTTTCAATACTTGGTATGAACAAGCTAATTATAAATCAAAATAATATAAGTAAAAAAAAATTATTTAATCATACAAGTGCTAAAAATATTCATTTTCACAATATTTTTATTGATTTTTATTTATTTATTTATGAAATGGCATCCATCAAACTTCCTATAAGTTTTCAAAAAGTTAATATTAAGTTACCTTATTTCCCAAGCATTTCGGCATCATTTCCTATGCTTTTTCCCTAAAAATTCCCTAGCGTTTTGTACCCATCCCAGAAACGTGTTTCCAAAAAAATGTGATTCCACCCCTAAGCCGTGTTTCCGGTAACCGTGGATTATACACATTAGGCTATTGCTGGAACTGTACGCCCATATAGGACCCTGGTATCTACCAAAATTATATGTAAACGAAATTACAAAAAAGTATGACCATTCATATTCATGTCATGCAATTATATAAACGTTTATATAGTTCAAGGGGACTTGGGCACCCCTACTTGGGGAATCCTGAGTCCGCCACTGTGTACAATCCTACGCTAAAATAATAAGACTAAGCTAAGTTTTATGAAAGTATCTTTTACACATAGTAACCATGTATTCAATAGATGTAACCAGGTAGCCATCTGTATATCATCGGGGAAGTTATAGATGGGAGTAAAGAGACTCCATCCATGAAAAACATAAAGCTCCTTTTATGCACAAACATCACATCACAAAATATTGAAAAAAGATTTATGTCAACAAGAATATAATTCCTTTTTTGCCTGTCCAAAAGATAGTCGAATTTCCTCTATGAGCGTATGTAATTAATTTTTCAATTGATAATTGCACCCCTACATTCTTAGATCAAGTTACAATGTTTCATTTAATAAATTGGTAATGTAAATGACATTGAAACCTTGGAATTGACAACCGTACAGTGGGGAGGGGAAAAGACGGTCAAAACATGGACCCTTCACATTAAAGTGTGTCCTTTAATTTTTTTTTATGTGTAAACTTTTTTTCTCCAAGAGACACTTCCTTTACATGTATATAAATACACTGGCTCTCCTTTTCTTTTGTAAGTCTACATCCCTTTTCTTTCTTTTAATTATTTAGCCTTTCATCTTGAGTGAAAAATTAAATAATCATCCCTCCCTCAATAGTATTGAAGATAGTCATACAACAATTACGACAACAAAGCATGACTCGAAAAAATTAATCAAGCCATTGCTCGATTTAAATGGTCCGCCAAATGAAGATGGTTACATCTCAACAGCTCAAGAAACTCAGCTTGTTATTCCTAAAATGATTAGGATTTTTCTACCCAAGTTCTAATATGTTCTGTTAAATTTAGAAATTGAATCATGCTTATAAGCTTGGTTTTCTAGAATTGGGTTGTACTATTGTGTGATTATCCATGTTTTCTAAATATTGTTTTCTTTTTATTTTTCTATATATGATTATTCATGTTGACTAATTTAATGTTTTACATAAAAAAAAAAACAAATTAAGAAGATAAGCAATGATATTATCAAACATAAACAAAGTTAACTTGCAACATCACAATGCTAATTTGACGCCATACAATCCATTGATTATGTGAATTTTATTGTCATTCAAGAGTTGCTCTCGCCTCATCCAAAAGTTGCATATCGCACTCGATACAGTTCGGTAGTTGCCCATTTCTAGCCAATTTGCTTTTGTTCATATGCGGTATCTTGTAATTATTTCCACTAAAAGCTTTCATCACCTCAACCATGCATGACTGTAATGTCAAGAACACATTATTCAAAATTTCAGTTGGAAATATGTTGAATGACTTCTCCACTGCAGCAATAAATTCATCAATTGTATTAGGAGCTTCTTGGTGTAGAAGTGAATCAATAGCTCTAAAGAAACCAAGATCCAAAACATTCAAGTCGGGGCTGTTTGCAGGTTGACAACATAAACAAATGTTGAATTCATCTTTTCTGGCAGCTTCAACAAACTCGGCATCATTAACATCTAAATCTGGCTTTGCATTATCTTGTTGAATGAGTATGGTCCTTGAACTAGAGCATGACCATTTTTCTTTGATCAAAGGCAACAACTTTTCAATAAAACATGATCAAATGACATCTTTCGTAACTGATAAAATTGGTGTCGTCTCTAAAGTTCCCGCTATACGATTTCTACTACTTCGCCCGGCTGGTTCTTTAATAACAAATGGCCAAATTCCAAAATTTCAATCAAACTCTGTGTTGGAAATGTCATCAAATCGCGGATGCGCAACAACCAAGAACATAAGTTTTGTAATTAATCTTTTACTTTTGCATGTGTGGTAAGGCTCTGCTTCATCAGGATGAAGATAATACTTTTGTGATCACTTAGACATATACAACCATTTTTCATCAATATGATTGATTGTACATGTTAACAAACAAAGGTCTAGATATATGAGTACCTACGTCAATCATTGAGAAGCAGAATTTCAACCATGCTTTCTTATTGTTATCAGTTAGATAAGGTTTCACCACATTAGAATGAGCTCGAAGATATTCTTGCTTGATTCTTCGACGTAGTGTTGATTTGGAAACATCCAAAGCCTTGGATAATGATCTTATGTTTGTTTGACGACGAACGGGAATTCCTTTTACTTATTCGAAGTCTATTTCAACCCTCTTACAACCAACATTTCTCACAAGCTTTGAAGGAAAATCCGGCACGACATTTGTAGTAACAAAAGGAATTGCTTCACGCCAAATACAAGAAACTGACCTATTGCATATAGAAAAAGAGTTGGCTACCTTCGATATGACTCCTTTCGGTAATCTTCCATCTTGACTTTCTCGGAGTAGCATTTCAGAAACAGCTCTCTTCTTACCACTAGACAAATTTTCCTTTTTACTTCCATGTCATATATTTTCTAGCCCGATCATGGTCGTATTGTCGAAAGAATCATTCATTTTCTAACTTTAACTCTATCGATCTTCATGCATATATTTATGTTGTTAAAGATCAAAATTTTGAATTCAAATTTGGCGTGTACAATTTCACTTATTTGAAATTTTTGTCTTCAAAACTGAAAATTTTATGGTGGGAAGATGGAAAAATACAGTTAATACTCGTCATTCTTTTGATATTTAGTTAATGACAAATATTTAATTTTTCTTTTTTCTTCCTACGGGGAAATGTAACGCCCCTATACTTTTCTAGATATGGGTTTTTTATGGTATATTGGTTAAAGTGTTTGTGGTATTACGTGTATAGAGTTAATGACAAGTTTCAAGGTTCTTCGACATGTACATAAGGGTAATATTGGAAAAAATAGTGAAAAGTTATTATTGTAACTAAATTAACCACTTTTTCTTAGTTTGTGTGAATTTACCCAGTGGACTATCTTTCTGGGACGGAGGGAGTACTATTTTATAATTATTGTACCCAAAATTGCTTTAGTTTTTTCATATGGTTTCCTTTTAGTCATCATTGTGCGAATTTATTATAAGTAACGTGTTCATAATTATTATTATTATTAATTTTTTTTATCGTCACTATGAAAATTTATTTATAAGTTACATAATCATAATAAGTGTTGTTAATGTTGCTTCAACTTTACAAATTTTTACTTTTTTTTATAATGATTAGTGCGTATTTAATGTTGCTTCATTTTTTCATAAATTTATTTGTTTATTGTCTGAATTTATTTATAAGTTACACTGATTGGGCTTGTTTTGGCAACCCTTTACTTCTTTCTTTTAAATACTTTAAAGCAAAAAAGTAAAAAATTGTTGTTTGGCATCTATTTAACCTACATGAAGATACAAACCCAACAAAATTTTTGAGAGTGTCGTTCTCTTTCGTTCCTCTGTGCAAAGTGACAAAAAGAAGCATCAATACCAAGTGCTACCAATAAACAGAGGTCAAAGTCACCTGTGACTCTCTATACCATAAAATGAGTGCTTGTAGCAACCTCCACGGCCTCTAAGTTGAGCCTTAGTCCATCTGCATATTTTAACACCACTGTGTGAACCAATAATTTTATAACCCTGCCAAAAAAGCAAAAGGTAGGAGACAGAGTCAATATCCATCAAAACAGAAACCAGTACAAAGAATTAAGTTGGTCGATATGAAAAAACTTCATTTCTTTTATGTCTGGAGATTTGGAAATAGAGGAGCCTTAAATAGATAAATCAGCACTTAATTTACTGATGCAACAAATGGCTTATATAGAAGGGAAAAGAAACGTCCTGCAAGCCACAGTTTCTAAATTTCATCTTATTATATTAACAATAATGGTAGTCCATGTTAGAATATACAGCTACAACTAACTATGCTCTAATCTCATTGTTAGGTACTAATTGGAGAGACTGGTGTGTATTTAGTCCTTACATTCCAGTCTTTTAAATATCTCCTTCCCACAGATATTCTTATGCACTGTGGTCATGTTAAACACTCAAGCATGTTCAAAAAATATTCCACTGGTAAGGTAGGATTAACATTCTCCGAGATTCTCTATAATTTATTTTGGCCTGTCCCATTTTCCCTCAGTGTACAATATATTCCATTATTACAGAAACAATAATGTCAAAATAGATTAGGAAAAATCTTAACTTCTTAAATGAAGTGCCATCCATTGCTACCTTACCAGCTACGACTTGAGATTTGCTAGTCTTATTTACATGCCACCCAAAAGCTACTGCACATAATAATCTAAACACGGAGATAAATAATACAGATTCCTCAATGTTAAACTACGGTGTAAATACACCAAGCATAAAATTCCCAAGCGAGAGGTAATTCATTGGGATGGTACTCATATTAGAGGTGTACACTTCTTGCATTGCCAATCGTTTAAGAATCTCCAGTCCATACCCATTCTTAAGTACCTTGGCACTGTTTAGGCATCTCTCTCTCCACCACCCAAAACCCATTGCATTATACAGAAAATCTAAACTTGGTAATAATTCATAAGATTCCTGGACTACAAACTGAAAAGCATATAACAGCAGAGTGATCTCTGTTTGTAGTGACATAAATCCCTATGTATAATCAATAAATTTTCAAATTGTCACAAGATGGATATGATTCAATGCAATAAGCTCAGCACGGAGACGTTTACCAACAAGGAATTTCAATGCCGGTACTTAATTGAGTATATGGATCTATGATAACCTCAATGATATTCGCTTCTCTAATTGCCCGAATTTGAAGAGCCTTCTTCCTTTTGTTAGGTACCAGTATTGTGATTTTATTTTAGCTATATTTGGAGAACCCCTTCCAATGATTAGGTAGTATTAAAGTTCTCATTACATCTTCCTATCTAATTCCTTTATATCCCACAACCCCCCCGCGCCGCCCCC
>MKEJ01034717.1:0-18787 GCA_001753735.1 Embelia ribes
CAACAAGCTTGTAAATATTGCAATCATTAATGAAAGAATGATTTGTTTTCATATTGTGTGTCTTTAATATAACTTGATACATTGCTTTCATTCGGTTTTTGTTGAGATTGACGAATTTGCCTATTAGCGGATAGCAAATGACACATGGAGACATTGAAAATACATATCTCAAGTGTTAATACGAGGCATCCGATTTATTATGATGACCCGTAATATATGTCTATATTCTCCCTCTCTCTTTTTTAATAATCAATATGTCTAATATCTAATATCTAATATCTACTGGTGCATGAATCAGTTTGTACACGAAACTGTTAAAAAAAAAAAAAGGATCGTTTTGCGTCTACCATTCTCCGTTAAACTACCAGTCTCTGCGTAGTAACCTTCAACCTATACATACGTATTATGTATATATATAAATATAAATATATATATTGAATCATCGTAATTGTATCTCACATATATTCATCTCGATAATCTGGTGCCAGATTGAAGAATCAATAGCGATGGTTCGCTTTGCGTCTCTCGTTGTCTCTCTCTGCCTGGTTTGGCCTCTGGCTCAAGCCATCGATGTCCACTACTGCAGTAATTGACTTTTGATTCTATCAAAGTTATTTTATTTTATCGCCAATTGATTAGAATTCATATGATTGACTATTATTTACGCTAACTTTTCTGAATTTAGATCGCTGGGAATTTTTTTTTTCTCCGTTGGTTTCCGTTTTTGTTTACTTATTTCGACTAAAAACTGTATGATGGGCAGTCAATTAGTTGATGAAGTTTGATCCAACTGCAGTAATTGATCTTGATTGTTTGAGGATTCTTTATAATTAGGTGATTAGAATTCATATGATTGACAGTTATTTACCGCTGTTTTTCTGATTCCAGATGACTTTGAATTAATTTTTTGTTTTTGGATCTCCACTAGTTTCCAATTCAGTTGGCGTGCTTAGTTCGATTAACAGCTGTATAATCTGTAGAGATGTAATTGATGAATTTGACTCAATTGTAGTATTAAAGTTGTTATTGTTGCTCAGCTGAGAATGGTAGTTGAGTGTTTGCTTTGTGGGTTAATCTAATTTTTTTTTCCTTATGTGTCATTGCCTGGGTTTCTTTGCAGTTCAACCACTTATCATTTTTTCTTTCTGCGAGGTTAAAAGTTAAATATAAACCAAACAAGGTTACAAATTCTGAGGGTACCGGACAATACAGTTGAGATCAATTCACAATTTGCTCTGTTAGGCGTTAAATCTCAACTAGCTTAACTAGAATATATAGACAAACCTGTAAACTCCAAAAGGCTAGGGTGCAATAATAAGCCTAAGGTGGACGCAAAGAGGCCTCCAAATAAGGTCAAACCTTCAAGCCTAAATCATTTCTTGTTTTCTCCTGTTGTAAAATTTGATTTTGGCAGTACTTACTTTGTTTTTTCTATCCATATTCTGGTTCACCTTCCGTATACAAGTAATTACCGAGTATTTTAGTTTCTTCTATGTTCCATAATTCGTGTGGAGGAAATTAGAAAAGGAGGCTTGTTGTATTGTCTTTCTCAATTCAAAATTTTTCGACCTTTGTTGGGATATTTTGCAGAATAAATCGTATTCCAACTCAAGATGCTACGCTCAAATTATTTTTGTTGGTGATAGGTTTTGTCCGTCCTTTTAATTTTGAGTTGTTTTGCAGATAAGAAAGATAACTATGCTGTGAAGGTTAGCGGAGTTGATATATCTCCTTATCCTGTGTCTAGAGGGAAACAAACCACCTTCGCCATCTCTGCATCTTCTGGTAGTGTTTTACTTTTATACGTGATTTATATTTTCTGGAAACTTGTAGTTCATATTAGTCTGACATAATCTCACACATCATGTATCAATTAAATTTGCACTCCACCAATTGTTCATTTCCCATGCCACCTTCTGAAGGAATAGAAGTAGAACGTGAATTGCAATAGGCTACTGCTATGTTGCTATTGCTATGTGATGCTTGCTAATCTTTTTTGTTCAATGATGATGTAATTAAGATGCATGTAATTATATGTTCCCTATCATTTGACTTAAACTCTTAACTATGTTAGGATGCGTGATTCCACATCGGTTGTGAGCTTTTCCTTTTAAGTAGGTATAAGTTACAAAGGTGTATATTAGTCTCTTGTGTGCGCGTATGAAGCTCACCCCATTGTGTAAAGCTCTTTTACAACTAGTATTAGAGTCCGAGTCCGACAATCTTGGCTGAGGCTTTCCATGCAGTGGCATTGATGGCTGCATGGCAAGGCGGTCGGAGGTATCGTAAGAATCATGGCAAAGCGGTTGGAGTTATTGGCGGAGTTACGGGGGCAAGAATGGCAAGGCGGTTGGAGATACCATCAGAGTCATGGCAGTGACGCGATGTGGCTGGAGAGTGAAGGATCAAAATTAAGGGGGAGTTCGATGTGGTCACACGCAAGAGAGAGATTGTTGGGATGCATGATCCCACATCAGTTAAAAACCAAATAGAAAGAGACTTAATTTACACTAATAGGCTCATTATCTAATGGGTTTAGTCTTTTGGGCAGGTATGAGTTCCGAAAGTGTATATTAGTCTCTTGTTTGCTCGTGTGAGGCTCACCTTCATCGTGTAAAACTCCCTAACAACGGTTCTTATAAAATTATATGCTAATATGAAAAATAAAAAACAAGAAACAAGGAACACGTGAAGATTTGTTAATCCATTCCGTCTATATGACTACATCTAGGGGGTGCCCAAGAGTATTTCATTATATGAGAAATGGGTTTACACGTCTCCAAACCCCCACCTGAAGGGCAGGGACGTTGCCTCCTCCAACTTAGTACGGGATTGGTTCTGTCGTAGTAGGAACTGGTCACAAATATCTTTAGGCTCCACAATCCCAACAAGTTATATGGGTTAAAATGAAAAATGCACCTAATACTATTGTTGCAATTTTTCTCTATGAAGTAGTGAGAGAGAGAGGGATGGAGGGTGGTAAGATATTAAGTTTTGGCTCTAATTTTATGCACACGAAATATTAATGGACTAATGTGTAGGGTTCTCTTTGTTTCATTCATGTTTTATTTGGATTGTTCTATGTATTTGTATCTTTTAGCCATGGTTGACTACTGCTTGTACTTTCCATGTTTCCTATATATGAATATATGTTTCTACATATTTTTCTTGTATTGTTTTGAGAAGGTATATTTACGGATCAGTCATCTTCATTGCGATAATGTTTTTGGTGATGTAATTTAGGTGAAGCAATCCCTGGAGGGAAAATGACAATTGATGTTTCGTACTTTTGGTTCCACGTCTACAGTGAGACTGAAGACCTTTGTTTGAAGACATCGTGTCCCATTTCTGCTGGCAATTTTACACTCTCTCATGCCGAGGAGTTACCTGGGATCACTCCACCGGTGAGTCATCTTGCCAATAGTGGCAAACTTATTGTGGCAAAGTCTAAACCATTGACCCTTCATACTAGGGGAGATTAAAAATTTCAGAAAAGGAATACGGGAAACTAGTGATGTGCTGATATTTTTTCTTTTAAAAGAATATTTGTCTTTGATTTTTAGTAAATTAAGGAAAATATTGTGACATATTGGGATTTCATTTTCAAATGCCCAGTCTGCAGAATTCTACGTAATTAGGTAAAGAAACATGCATGTATTCAATTGGTTGCATCTCTTTCAGTGCAAGATGTACTTATATTTGGTGTGATTCGGTTCTTTGAACCAAAAATAAGTACCTCTCAGTTACAAACATACACTGTTAGTTCATTTGTTTGAGTATGGGTCATATTTCTTAGTAACGTTACTTTTAAGATGAAGAAGAAGTCATATTTCTTAGCAACATTACTTGTGTAAGATTAATTCTTGCCAATTTGATTGACTTAAAGTGCATAAGAAGACTTAGGTGTGTCCTTAGCTACAAATATTAATTCCTAAGCACTTGGATCAAAGCTTTATTTTTAGCAGCCAATCTTGTCAACATTCGACTTTCAAAGTTGCAAATAATTGGCCATGCAGTTACTGAGTATTTTTCAAGTTAATGTGATGAATTTTGACATTGACCTTTTGCCTCATCCCATGATTTACACAGGGTAGCTATACGCTTACGATGAAGCTGACAGATGGGGATAATCATGAACTCACATGCATTACCTTTGATTTCAGCATTGGCTTTGTGGCAACCGAATCCGAGAGTGTAGCTGCTTTTTGAGTTGCTCCAATGTTGGTTAACCTATCCATGTTATACATACTTATGATATGTACCGGTACATAACTTCTAATCAATGGTTTCTGGGTGCTGCATCTTGTCATTTTACCTACATTGTTTGGTGGATAATGATCTATTGTGTTTAATCTTCTCTTTTTGTGAACTATCTAAAGTCGATCATATGTGTACAGTTAAGAGTAACGATCACAGTGGTCCACACTTGTTACTCTTGTCTAAGATATCTTTCTTATCGCTCTTATGATTGCCCTTTTGAGGTAAATAAATTTCATAGTTTTATATAAATCTGATCGTGATGAGTTAAGTGATAGCTGCATTTAGTTGGTGCATTAGTTTTGTCACATGTATATATTTGGGTAGTTAAGATTTGGCACTTCACCTTCTATGCCCTTGAGCAGATTTGCAATGAGGTGTCAACTTACCAAAAATCTACACATTGATCGTGCCTCAAAAATTAGTTCCTATGATTCTCACGGAAACATTACTTTCTTCGTGTCTGTCTTGCTATGCTATCAAATACACAAGGTGTAACCTTTTATATGCATTTCTACACATGGTGTGATCATGAAAGTGGTTCGTTACAATCCATCCGGGCACATACTCTAGCACTCACCCTGACTTCCATCTGGGTTGGATTCTGGTTCTGTTCTCACCTGCTGTGCCTCTATATAATTTTTCTTTAGGTGCCAATGTGCAGCTATGCATACTGCGTGAACTTTCTTGGATACAGAATTTTTGGAATGGTGCGACTAGATATTACGTATATAACACATGTTTTTTATGTAATGCAACTCGAGTGGTTTCTCTTTGTCATTGTGAAGGCTCGCCTAATATGGCAGTTCGTCCATTGTCACTCGACAATGTTATCCACCAGTAGCCATGGTGTCTGAGTCCAATGAAAACTTTGGGATCAAGAATTGATTCAGGCTAAAATGAACTGGAATGAGTACCATACAATGATTTGGTTATTAATTCATTTTGTAGGATTAGTGTGAAACTATCCGAAGACTTTGGGCTTGTCTGGCAACCAACAGAAGTAAATATTTATGTACTGAGTAAAAAGCAAAAATATATGTTTGGTGTATCCAAAAATTATATACATTACAAGTAAATTTTTTGACACTTTTCTCACAATATAACTTATTACCAATTACTTTTCGCTACTCCAAATGGAAAAAAGTATAATTTTTTTTAATTTCAATCAAATACATCTATCATATTTATAAGTAGTATTTATATATTTGTACTTATAAGATATAACCAACCAAACCCAATTTGTATATACTATAATGGTACAGCTTAAAAAATGGAGGTGGGAAACGGGGGAATGTGATTTTAAATATATAAGATTAAGCTCATATTATAAATAAATAATTAAATAAATATTATATTACCCACTTTAAAATTTGAAAACATTATTATTATTATAATAGACAACCCAATGCGTAAATCTTTCATATTACAGGGTTTGAAGAGATTCTAATATACGCAATCTTACTCTTATTTTCAGAGAAGCTATTGCCAATGGGACAAATTCGTGACCCACAAACTTATTTGGTTGTTAGCTTTTAAGATTTAGCTTTCAAAACTTGAGTTTTTGTATAAGAGTTATTCCAAACACTCAATTTTTAACTTTTCAGTTTTCAAACTTTATTTTAAAAATAAAAATGGACCATATTTAAAATAATGAATGTACTTATATTTTACATTCTCAATTTATATTTGTAATTTAATTTTTCTATCTTGAATCATTCTAAAAAAATCTTTTATCAAATTATAATATATGATATTTATGATTTATTTGTATATTCAAAAATAAAAAAATTCACTCATTTATTCTAAATTATCTTCTAATCTTATCTTAAAAAATATATCATAAAAAAATTAATTATTTTTTGTATAAAAGCATAAACTATGATAACAAATATTTCACGAAATAAATCATGTGTATATAATATGCTTATTTCACTCTAAATAATCCAACTTAATGAAGTTAAAAGATGAATGATTTGTTGGAAAAATTTGTGAATAGAGCAAAGATTGAGATGAGTTGAATCTTAATATATTATTGTCAATGGTTTATGGTTATTTAACTTACTACTATCTATAATTTTGTTATTTTCAAAATTATGCACATGTTTTATTTAATGCGTATAATAAAAAATAAAAAAGCATATATTGCACAAAATAGTAAGCATATTAGAATGTCAATTTTTTTTTTAAGTCTTATGGTTTGAAATCTAATTTTCATAAGTTCTTGCCAAAAAAATTTTTTTGCATATAGAAAGTTGAGTTACAAAAAAATTCTAAATGTCAGCTGCTTTTAAAAATTGAAATAATAACCGAATAGAACTTAATTTTTCAATAAGCGAGGTTTTTTTATATAATTTTTGGAAGCGCATGATTCACGAATCAAAAATATATTTACGGAGAAACAAGTTCTTCAGTGCCAGAAAAATGATCTGGCAACTATGACATACACCATACAAGTTGTCTGTTTTATATTTTTCACTTGAAACTCTAATGTTCTATAATAAAATGAAATGAAATGAAATAAAATAAAATATATTTCTTAAACAGTTACACGATCAAACACACCCCTGACTTTTTGAAATTTATCTTATTGCACCCAAGGACGAGCTCTTCTAGCAATTCACTCCTCTCTCTCTCTTTCCGGACCTGGGAAGAAAGATAAGATCTTCGCCACTCTTCACCTCAAGGTAAACCCTTTACTCATTCTCGCACAAATTAACCAGCACTTACTTTGACTATCTCTTACTCCATTCTCTATTTAATTTTCTATTTGTGTTAAATGTTTTTTATTTGGGAGTTTTTATTTAGTTATTTGAAGGAAAATTTTCCAATTAGGGTCTTATCTAGTTTAATTTTGGTGTTTCCTTAGCTTTATATGTATGTCATTTTGAGGGTAATTTGAAGGGAAAATTGATGGACAGTATGTGGGTACAAATTGAAAAATCGTAATAATGTATTATTTGGAGGTGTATATGCTGTTGAATTATGCAAAACAACAGCCCCTGAGGTAAATTTATGTGGGAAATTATCTAGAGTTAAGAATTCATACATAAATTCGGGAGAAATTGCTCCAATAAGGGTTTTGAGAGTGGACATTGTTGGTGCTTGATTTGAAACTTGATTGGTGAGTAGCTGTTGGAATAATAAGGCGAAAAATAGTTCGAGATGGATAGAATTTAAATTCATAATTTTCTTTAGAACGTCAGGCAACAGTATAATCTGCTAACCCCACTCTCTGATTTCAGCTCCAAAAAAGAAAAGGAGAACTGAGATTAAGCTCTCTTTATTTGTTTCTTTTAGTTTCAAGGTTATTTAACTTGTGATACTCAGTATCTTTGTTGAATTAAAGTGCGTTATTGAGACCGTTTTCTAGTTACTCTAGACTATGGGTCTGAAACAACTTCTACGGGTTATTGAGTTTGCATTTTCTAACCAAACTCATGGAATCCTGCGTCTTGTACTGAACTATGTGTGTTTAGTTGCAGGATGTTTAAAGCTAAACATGATAGAACTTAACATCTTGCCTGTCGATTTGATTTTTTGAAGCGTTCGTCTTGTCTCTACACAAAATGGAGCCCTTTGTTTGAACTTATTGATTGAATGAGTGTGTGAAGGTGGGAATTTGAATTTCTTGGTTATGTGAAACTAGCTATATCTGTTTTTGTTTCTCCATGCAATTTTATGAACTTTTTGAAATATAAATATCTCATCGAACATTTAAAATACATTGAACTCTCATCTTTGATTATTATTTTCCTAATAAACAATTTATTATTCGTAATCTTTTGGAATGAGATACCTGTTTGCCGCACTGTTTTTGTTTTGAGTTTACTGAAGACAAAGGTTCCAAATTGCTGTTTTGTAGTTTATTGGGTTTTCAACCCTTCTGAAAATCTCAGCCTAGAATAAAAAGCAAAATACAATTTTCTGATCTGAGCACCAAACAGTTAACTTCTGGAGACAAAATCATTTGGATTGACTAAATACCATTATTTGAAAATCCTATTTTCAATATCAGTGAAATGGATTTTTAATTTGTGCGTGTTGCAAATGCAGGACACTTCAGTTGCATAACCACCCTAGTTCACTAATTAAGCATCATGCTCTTTATGATTGTTCATATATACACTGTTTTCAATTGACATTTTACTCAAGGATCATATAGAACAATAATTCATTAGCATATCTAATTGATGCATCATGCAAGTTTGCAATAGATTCCTCTATCCATGTCTATCTGAAAGAGGAATGCTTTCACAGTTACAATAAAATTGGTTTATCGCTCATAGAAGAACCACATATTCTCGTCAGGGATAAAAATGGACTCGGAGAAGGAATTAAAGGGAGACAAACTTGTACTAAGAGGACTACTATTCCATGGTTTTCATGGGGTTAAGCCAGAAGAAAATAAGCTGGGACAGAAGTTCTTGATAGACGTGGACGCTTGGATGGACCTCCGAACAGCTGGTAGATCTGATAACTTGTCTGATACAGTTAGTTATACCAATATATATCGGTGAGTGACAAGTTTAGATCTTATTGCCACTGAACATAATTTTATGTTTGTTGAGATTGGGATCCAAAAGCTACCTTAGCTATCTTTTTGTGCTACCTTAACTTTTTGCTCGACTTGTGTCCGGACCAACATCTTTGTTGCAACTATCTCATAGATTTTCTTAAATTTCTATCGTGGTGATCAAAATATGATGCTGTTATATTGATAGTGGAGACTACTTCTTTCTTCTTTATAGGCACACTCATTTCATTTATGCAATATAATGATATTGAAGTGAAACATGTGAGGTTATGAAGAGAATAAAAGGAGTGACCACCGGAGCTTATTCGGAACTCAGAGTTCATACTTAGAGGCAATTTAACTATTTGGTTTTGTTTTTTGATCTTTTATAATCGTTTTCCTATGACAGCATAGTGAAAGAGATAGTTGAGGGACCGCCTATTAAACTTTTGGAGTCAGTGGCTCATCTCATAGCAACGACAACTCTGATTAAGTTCCCAAACATATCTGCTGTTCGTGTTATGCTTGGTAAGCCCCACGTGGCTGTTCCAGGCCCCCTTGATTACTTGGGGGTCGAGATTATCAGGTACCAAAGCGTTGAAGGCCATAAATGAGATTTGTTAGTTTCTCTCCAAAGAATCATTGTTTTGCTAGTCCTGGTTCTTTTAAAGTGGTTCTTGATTTGTAAGATTTGGGCCTTGTTATGATGATATTAAGCAAATTGTTCCTTCTGTGGAGTTGTTTGTTTATTGGTACTGCTTTGTTGATCTAATTAAATTCGGCATTTGTCTTTCTTACCGTGTTTCTCTCTTTCTTCTTGCTTTTTATTTGCTGAAAACCATGATGTGGTGTTAATTTTGCATTTTCCAGAGATATTATGATGGTTATTTTGCTTCCAAATGAGTTACGAGGAGTACGTTATTTTTTCCGACCATAAGTTTGTGGTGATTAGATAACGAGAGGGTATAGCAATCAAAAGCAAGTTTTGGTAGTCTATACAAGTTTTTTTTACATTGGCCTTGTAAGATGATATTCAATAATAGTTCCTTCTTTGTAGTTGTATGCTTATTGATGTGCAACATTGTTATAATGAAATTCGGTATTTGATGACGTTACAGAGAGTTTCTCCCTTTCTTGTTCTTTTTTATTAGCTGAAAACCGTGATATGTTGGTATTTTTGCAATTCTAAGTTATTGCGACGAAAGTTGTGCGTGTTTACGAACTAATTAGAGAGTTGCTTAGTTTTTCCGTTTATAAGTTTGTCATGATTTGAAAACTACTGCTTAGACAAACTAAAAGCGAACGTTGTTAGTTCGTCTATGGAGTTTAATTTCAATGCCTCCATCACTATACAAGTGTTTTTTTTTTTTTTTATTTTTTTTTTTTTTTTTTTTTGCTCTGGATGATTGATCTCAAATTATTATTACATTTAAGCACTTGCGAAATATGAAATTTATGATGTATTGACAATAGCATTAAAGAACTTGTACATTGAAAGGATGTTAAAATTAAACTGTTTTCTATTCCCCAATGGTGATCTCAGAGGGTTTTTTCTTCTTTAAAGTAGTTTAAATGGTGATCTCGACTTTCTATCAACGACTCGTGCACTGGTTGTGGGACAACACATGCTTGGCACCCGCAAGCTTAATTAGTTATGGCTGCAGTCACAACTTTGCGTAGCATTACTCACATATAATAGACAAATGGTCACACCCACGTACGCTTCTTTACCCCAGCGCAAAATATTTCTCGTATTCCATTTCCGCATCTGTGACTACTCGAATCAAAGTGACACGTCACACAATTCTCTGTACTCAAAACTTCTAAGAGCCAAAACCTATAAGTTATGCCAAAAATATACTGTCTTCCTAAGCAAAGACGAAATTATACAGAAAAAAAAAGAGCGTAAATAATGCAAACGAAGAGAACAAATGAGAAAATGTATATACGTTTGAAATCCCCAAAGAGTAAAATAGATGAGCTCATTGGAATAGGTGTTGTTTAACTAAAACAGTGTTTGGTTTATGATTTATCATATATTCATTTACATCCCTTTTTCTCTGCATTTTTGTAATGCCTTAATTCACCAGAATTTGGATTCTAATTAGTAAAGAACAATTTACGGTATGTCCAATTCAATTTTTCGGGATGATGAAGATAATGTTTTTTTTATTTTTTTAATTGACACCACTCCCACTTATACTTATAAAAAATTCCGATTAAGAACTACTCACGTGACTTTAATCATTATTTGAATTTAAATCAACTACCACTGTCACATAACATAAAGAATTTAACTATTCCATGCTCCTTTTCTTAAATGCGCGAAAGTGTATTGTGAGTTTTATGTGACTAGAGAGGTTCACACGAATTGTAATTGTAACGAGTAGTCTTATTGGGAATGGACAAATTAATCAATTGAGAAAAATAAATAGCACATGATGTTTAATTATGAAAAATCAAATCACATGGCGGTCTATTGGAAGTGACTCACAATGGCGGGGTGGTCATTTGCACTTAACCCAAAGAGATGTGTGGTAAATTGTAACAGTTGAAGAGTTGGTTGGGTTGAAGTGAGAATTTGGTGAAAGTGTGTGGTACAAAGTGTAAATCAGTTTTCGGGTGCGAGCTAGCGTCCAAGTTCCCAACCCCTTTGGCGGAAGATTCAATCTCTGAACCAACTCAACCCCCATTTCTTCCCTCGTTTTCATCGACACCCTCACCACCTCCTTATATATACATACATATATATTTATATAATCGCCATTTTTTTCAATCCTCCGCATTGCTCTCTCTCTCTCTCTATCTGGGAAGGGTAAGCTCCTCCTATTCACATTCTAATTAGATCTGCTATTACTATGTATGTATAGTTGTTGCTATCTCAATGATTGCTGAGTTAATTTGATTTTTTTTGCAGGGAATTTTACTGGGAAAATGGATACAGCCATGAGTATGACCTTTTGCAAGCCTGTTCAGTCTTCTGCTTCTCCAGTTAGCTCCCTGATTCTTCTTCTTTGTTCTTTTATTGGTGATTTTTTATTGTTTTCAAATCCTAGGAATTTTGTACATAGTTACGAAGGAAATTGATACACGTACTGACAATCATATGCCAAAACTGTGCAAACACGTATATGGATAGATACGTATGTTAATTATTTGTTTAGGAACACAGAATTTAACCACAAAGATGTTATTACAGGCTGGTACGTGATTGTCGGTACGCGTTTTGTTTCTAAATCTTGAATGATTTAATATGTTGCTTAGTGCTCATTGGAAATCGAGTAGCTCATGCTAGTGTCTCATGATTAGAGAAGGGCTAGCGTCTTGAGATTGGTTTGACAACATTTTTGTCTTTCATTTTTTATGTGTTTGATTTCGTTTTGAAAATGGAATGCAAATTGGCGGTCGTGAATAATCTGTTTAAGTTCGTGCTTTTTTTTCCTGGAGTGTGTTTGGTTCCCAGTTTACTATTATTTGTTTGGTTTTGATTGGACTTTTGCTGGTGCAGAAATTGTGACATTGACACTATTTATTTTTAATTACATATATAAATATATGTGTGTGTAATTAAAAATAATTAGTGTCAATGTCACTAATTATTTTTAATTACATGCCGAAAAAATATTTCTACAAAAGCGTGGATGCAATTATTATAAAGGACATGTGAGTAAGAAAAATGGATGAGCAAGTTTCCTTAAATAGGAAGGAGTGGCTTTGGAAAATTCATGTTTACGACCTGACATGTTATCTTATTTTGATTTCCTTAAATAAGACTTTATTTGTTGTTGTATATACATGTAAAGTTTTGCACATTTTGCCAACAATTTTTTCCCAAATGCTTTTCATGTTTTCATTCTTACCAAACTGACCCTTGTCATTTCGGTTGGATTTTCTAGTTCAATTTTTTTTCTAAACTGCATCATTATTCCCCGAGACAGTAAGACGTAAAACTTTGATGAGCATGCAATTTGTGAGATCTGAATGTAACTTTTGACACTTGGGTAGACTTCAGCTCAATTCCCAAAGCTTATTGCAGATGACTGTTCTTAGACTGCTTGGGATTGTTGTTTGAGTGGTGCTTCTGTTTTTATCCCTTGGAAATTGTAGCATATGTTGTTTGGTAAATCTTAAACACTTGCTATTTAAACTCAAATTCTATTTTAAGGGTGCTTTTATAAGCATTCTTATAAAAGTTGTTTCTACTTTTTTCTGTTATTAATCACTAAAATAACCTCAATTATATTTACTACCTTTCCAATGCATACCCATTTTTGTTTTCTTTACAATAAGAAGCACCAATTTACCAAACATTACAGTACTTATCTAAGCAACTTTTAAAACTTATTTACTAGACACTAGGATTGTACATGCTTTCAAAATCAACTTGAGAAAGCAGATTTGAGAAACGGATTTTGAAAAGCGTCAACATTCCCGAACTTGATTTTGGAAAACGAGCCTAGTGACCCTTTCACATGTAGGTTTTCGGAACCATAAAAGGATCCGTCTAGTGACCACAAAAGACATAGAATGCTGGTTATAGCTCCTATGTGAAGTGAAGGATCTCTTTTTATGTGTTAATGATATTTCACAATTTGCAGCGATGTGTCAATTGTCATTTCCCAATTAGTTTTTCTTGAGCTGTTATGATTTATCGTACTCCTCTGAGTATGTCGATAAATTTTATGATGCAAGGGTTTATTTGCGGGGAAAGCTGGAGGAATTAAAATTCCGCAATGTAACTTCAAGGTGGCATGTAAGGTGAACTTCCCAAGGCAGAGAGCTCGAGCTGCTCAAGTTAGTCATAAATCTGAGAGACACGGGGGAGCTCTTTCTGCCACATGTCGCCAAGAGAAAATTCTGATAGCAAACAGAGGAGAAATTGCTGTACGTGTGATCCGAACTGCTCATGAGATGGGAATTCCATGTGTTGCAGTTTACTCAACCATTGATAAGGACGCACTTCATGTGAAACTGGCTGATGAATCAGTCTGCATTGGTGAAGCACCAAGTAATCAATCGTAAGTTGCTATAAAGCAAACTTATTCTCTACATTAAGTGCTTATACTCGTATTTTTCAATGACCGCATTTACAAAAGAAGGTAAAAGTACTATATCCTGATCATAAAAACTTATCGCTTCCAATGCATGTGAAAACCTTCACTTCAGTAGGGTAGATGGAAAATTAGCTTGCTGGAACAAATTGATTCATACTTGGCCAAACTTCATATGATACATTTGAACAAGTTCCTTGGGTCTTTATGTTGCAAAAGGGCTAGTGGTCGGGATCTCTTATAACTTATATCAACTAACCTTCAAGTTTTGGCTTCAACCATTGAAAAATCAATCCAATGTTTATACAAGTTTAGCGTCCCAATCCATGTAGATGGGATCTTTCTATCTGGTTCTGGTTGAGTGTGTGTTTCTTATTCTTGCAGGTATCTGGTTATTCAAAATGTCTTATCTGCTGCTATTAGCCGTGGATGTACAATGCTCCATCCAGGTTATGGTTTTCTTGCTGAGAATGCACTTTTCGTTGAGATGTGCAGGGAGCATGGAATAAATTTCATTGGGCCAAATGTAAGTATTCCAAGTGGCAATTTCAGTTTTAGCTTAGTAACTAGATTGAGTTATTTATTTATTTATTTATTTATTTTTTTATGTATCTATATTTTTTTTACCTAGTACACCCTGTCGTAAAGTACATTTACAGCAATATCAAGATAGGAATATGTTATTGTTTTGGCGCAGTGCTATGGTGTTGTGTCATTTAGATTTTGTAAATTGCTAATTTAGATTTCTAATGCATGTCCATACTGTGTAATTTACTTTTCTGCCATAGCAGTCTTAATGAGTAATAGCATGGAACCTTCGTTGAGAGAATGAATTTTCTGCCACTAGGCTTCTTTGACTTATGTTTTAGACTTAGGTATCCATATTTGTTATTAAGTTTTGTGGTAAGGTTGTGCTTTTGGTGCTTGCAGCCTGACAGTATACGTGTGATGGGAGACAAAGCCACAGCCAGGGAGACGATGAAGAATGCTGGTGTTCCAACTGTACCTGGAAGTGACGGATTGTTACAGGTACATTTTCTTCATTTTGTGTGTTAGTTCTTATCTAAGAATCTCTTTATTTAGAATACCTATTTTTTACCATGTCACCCTGACAATAATATTTTGCAGTCCGAGGAAGAGGGTATCCGCCTTGCTGATGAGATTGGCTTCCCCGTCATGATCAAGGTAAGTAATTTACAAAATGGCTCTAGTTTTGGATTCCGTGTATATGTGCCATTGCAATACAGAGTCATGCTGTACTTTTAGTGGTTTGCTCACCATTGACTATTCAAAGGCTTCTTCTTTCCTCTTCTTTCCTTGTCCCCATTTTCTTGCTTTCGGCAATCATGATCGACATAAAGCTTTGCTTTTTATTTTTCAAATGCAATGAAGACTGAATGGATTTGAGTTTTTGTAGGCAACAGCAGGTGGCGGAGGACGTGGAATGCGTCTTGCTAAAGAACCTAGTGAATTTGTGAAGTTGCTCCAGGTATTACTTTTGTGGAAGTTGAATTTTAATTTCTAGATGCTGCACTACTTCATTGGCTTCTTTCAAATTGCTTGTGCCCAAGGCCCCATGAATGTTATTGAACTCATCTTTTGGAGTTTATAACATTCTTAAGCGGTATGCAGGGGTGGATCCAGGATTTAGGTTCGGGGGGAAAACTTACATACAAACATACAATAATACTTTTGACTGATAGTTTGGAAAAGTTGGGCATATAGAGACTCTATCATGAATATATAATTCGTGTGTTTTAACTAGCATTACTAGCCAGAAAAATATAATAAGTTTATATTCATTTTTCCTTAAACTGTTGTTGGGCAATTCAAGCAAAATTGAATTTAACTGATTCCGAAACACAACAAAGAGTAAGAATTAATGAAATGAATAATTCTTTCTAGTAAATTATCTAATTTTAGATTTTATATCTCCTTTTTATAGTGCAAAAAACAAAAATAAAAGCAAAATTTACTAACAGTAACATAATATCTTAATTCTACAAGAGAGAAAAGCTTAAATAGTTGAATACAAAATGGGCAGCAAGAAATTTGGGTGCTGGGGATCGGAAACCCCTACCATCTGGATTTTGCGAAGAAGCTTCAACCAACTGATACAAGTAGCTTAATTTGAAAATAATATATAACTCGTCCTATATGCAGCATAAGTGTATAACTGTTCCATTGGGTGTGGTGTGTCTTTTTTTTTTTTGGGTATTGTTGTCGCTCTTATGTGCGTCTGCCAGTGGTAGTGGTAGTATGTCAATGTCATTAAGTAGTCCATTTGAGTTAGATATATATGCAGACTGTCTGAAAGGGAATTATTTTGTGAACACTACCCATCATGGTTCCTCATCGAGTTCTAATCACATGAAAACATTTTTGCTTCTCATGACAGCAAGCTAAGAGTGAGGCAGCTGCTGCTTTTGGAAATGATGGTGTATATTTGGAGAAGTACGTACAAAATCCGAGGCACATTGAGTTCCAGGTGATTGTTCTTGCCTTAAAAGTTTTCGTGAAAGCACCAAAGTTTTCTCCTAACTACGTAGGGTTGAATCCCTGTAACCATGTTACTAGTATCATAATAAATATTAGGAAATTTATGTGCTGTTTCTTTAATTATTTTAGTTAGAAGCACTTTTTTCGAACATTCTGCTACCAAAATGTATGAAAATAAAAATTTGAGAAAAGATTAAAAGATGGAAAAACAATGAATTCATTGCAGGGAGAGTGGATGCAGGTGACCTGTCTCTTTGAAATATTTGTAAAAATGGAATATCTCAATATTTGTGCTTTTTTTGGACTTGCAGTTCTGCCATTATACCGTGCTTACAAGAACTTTCATTGAGGCCTTAAATTTTTGCATTTTTATCATTTTGGATATACATATTTATGTATATGGAAGCACATTAAAAGCTTGTGAATTTGATTGGGACATGCTTGTTCTTTTCATGATAGTCCAAAAGAGGTTTTAATTGGTTATGTATTTTGAATAATCCAGTTTATTACACCATTAAGATAATATTTCAACAAGTTGGTTGACACTTGAAATGCAATGTAGTTAATTGAGGTTGCTTTCTTTCACGATTTGGTCGTGTTGCAATTTCAATCTCACCTCTGTCAAAACTATGGACTTTTCAGGTTCTTGCTGACAAATTTGGCAATGTTGTTCACTTTGGAGAGCGTGATTGCAGTATTCAGGTTGATGACTTGACCATGTGTTTCTCTTTATGCTCCTTGTTTTTCAGTTACTCTAGAATCATGATCATCCTATTCAACTTGATTGGCTGAGGAATAAACCGGGAATAAAAACTTTCCGAATAAAAGTGGCAACGGGTAGAGTATCCTCGAAATTTGGTCATACCATAACCATTACCATTTAGTGAAACCATAAACCAAAACCGCCCTATACCATTTAGATTTTCCGTTAAATACCAAAACTGTACCGTACAAAAACCGGTTGCCACATTTCCAAACCATTTACCATTTATACTCAACCAGATCTCACTAAAGGTTTTGAAATAACCTATTTCTGAGCTGTTTTCATTTAACATTTTTCTAATTCTTTTCATAAAATTCAGCATTTAGTAACAACTACTAGTATATGCACACATGACAAACAACTCACCAACAAATCATAAAATCACAAAAAAATATAATGCAAATGAAATTTTATTAAAACCAATTTAGGCTCTATGGAAAAAAATCATACCAAACAAGTCCCATTTAAAATAATCCCACAAAAGCCTAGTGTGTGAAAGGGGCACTAGGGGTTTAGAAAATAAATATTTCCATATATAGAAATATTTATATTCATGGGATATATATTTGCATATATAATATATATTTAGATGTACTTGGAACTTATTCGGAACGGGTGTCCATTTGATATTGGGTATTGTGTACCAATTAGAAATAACCGAGTATCGGGTACCAGGTACCCAGAGGGTACCTAATTTTTATACCATATTCATCCAAAAACCAATAGAATACCTTAACTGTATTATAATCAGTTTTGGGTGGATCGGATGCCCACGAAAAACCGTCCCCGTTGCTATCCCTATTTCCAAATCGCACGATAGGGCCCACAATAGTACTCTGATCAATTGAGTTCTTTTTTAAGTTTATGCTTTGATCAGCTAATTGTATATCCTCGTCAAACAAAGTGTCATAGTGCATGTTATTTGCCAATGATATAGTTCTGGTTGACAAGACTAGAATGAACATAAATGATATATTAGAACGATGAGACATGCTTCAGAGTCTTGTAGTTTTAGGCTAAGTAGATTAAAAAGCGGTTCATATGTAGTGTAATTTCAGTAACGAAATGTGGTGGATCCAAGTGTAGTTAATTTAGGTAGAGAGGTAGTATCAAAGACTAATCGTTTTAGATGTTTGGGATCAATTTTACAAAGCAATGATGGCATAGAGGGAGATGCTAAACATAGAACTCAAGCATGATGATTGAAGTGGAGAAAGGCTTCCCGAGTTTTATGTGATCACAATATGTGTCTAAAATTAAAAGGAGTGTTTATAAGATTGTCGTAAGACCAAATTTATTGTATAAAAGTGAATGTTGAGTTACTGAGGAACAAGATAAATACAAGATAGGTGTAACAAAGATACATATGTTGAGATGGATGTCTAGGAAGACTAGCAAAGATATAATTAGAAATGAATAGCTCCATGCATGATTAGGAGTGACGTCAATTGAAGAGAAGATTAGAGAGAGTCTCTTAGGTGGTTTGGGTATATATGGAGACATATGAGTACAGAGCTAGAAAGTGTGAGAATATTGATATGGGAACAAGAAGTAAAAGTAGAATCGGACCTCTAAGAACAAGAATGCAAATGATGCAAAAAGACATTTGAATTATAGAAATGGATGAGGTAGTAGCTTTCGATAGCAACAAGCAGCTTTGAAATTCATGTTAACGACTTGATGTGATATCTTATTTTGGTT
>MKEJ01034738.1:0-15510 GCA_001753735.1 Embelia ribes
CTTATGTGATTACTTTCTTGTATAAAAAATGGATCCTAATACAAAATCTCATATCGAGTTGTAAACCGTGTGTAATGTTTATTTTAAGGCACATAATCTCATTAACCAACAATTATGACAAAGTCATTTAATTAATAAGGGATTTGATATAAACTCGCTCATGTAATTTTTGACTGGAACAATAAAATAAAATCTGCTCGGCCTCGGCTTGCCCGGCTACCGGCCCAAAGCATATGTTAAACATGTACTATTAAATAATTTTTCGAACAATTGCAGGCTTCTATTATTCTTAATGAAATATTTACAAAAGAGTAATACAATTTCCGGAAACCGAAATACATTCTCATATTTGTTTATTGCAATTAGAAGAAGTTGAAATCAATTCCAATTTTCTTTGGCTTTTGGGAAAAATCAAATTCACGAAATTATTAATGTTGACGGTCTAAGAAATTTCTACTACAATAGAAAAAAAAAAAGTTATAGGATGGTGTTACATATAAAACTATATATTTTGATTATTAGTATGGAGTTATTGGGAAGGTATAAAAGTGTATATTAAAATATATATATTTAACAAAAAAATAGATTACTCCTTTGGCTAAATTCTTTTCTCAAGCACTCTAGTTACCATTGAATGTGCAATTGCCACACATGGATATAGCTATCAATATTACCGGTAAAAATTATTCTGACAATGACAAATGATAGCCTTTAAATTACTACCACTGCCATCGATATAGTTACTATTAAATGTGCGATTACCACCAATAGTATCATTAGCGCACAATTGTTTGATTTAAATATTTGTTGTTTTCGTGATGCTAAATATGTTATATTTTCTTGTACATATATATATTTTTTATAATCAAAATTGAGAGTGAGATTCGAAAATATATTATATTTTTTTATTTGATAATATTAAATATATGATCAAACTTTTAATAATAATATTTGTGACTTTTTTATTTTATGCGAGTCATAATTTTTTATAAAGATGATATTATGATAGTATCATAGTGTGGTAGTTAAATTTAAAAATTACCACCGACAGTGATACAATGGTCATTTTACGTGGTAATTGGTAGATATTTTGAAAATTTCATATGATATATGGCATGATACACGGTAAGATTGACAATTTTTACTATTTTCATAAGCGTTTGGATTCCTGAGAATCTAGAGGTGGCCATGAGGCTCGGTATCTAAGAAGGCTTTGGATTCCTGAGAATCCAAAGGTGGCCATGAGGCTCGGCCTCTCTGCCTTTTGAGGTGGCCCTGGCGCCTCGAATAAGGCGTATGGATTCCTTAGAATCCAGAGGTGGCCCTGAGACTCAGCCTTTCTTCCTCTTCAGGTGGCCGTGGGGCTCGGCCTCAAAGAAGACTTTTGGATTCCTGAGAATCCAGAGGTAGCTCTAGGGCTTGGCCTCAATTTGATATGTATGGACTCCAGTGTCTGGAAACCAATCTTGTTAAATTTCTTTGAATAAGTAGAGACAGCCGTTGATTGTGTATATGATAAAGAAGAGAATGCCTTGTTACTAAAAGTATTTTCTCAGGTTAGTAGTGTTCCAAGGTCGTTTCTCTGCATCGCCACTGAAGGCGTAAGGATTTCTTAACCGATAGGCATTGTTTTGACAGATTTCAGTGATTTCATATGGTCCTTCCCAGTTAGGCCCCAGCTTTCCATGGACCGGATTTCTTCTGCTTTGAGTCATTTTCGGAAGGACTAGCTCTCCTAGTTCATAGTGGCGTTCCCTTACTTTTTTGTTATAGGAAATTCGCATGCTTTGTTGATATGCTTCTATTCTTATCAGAGCCTCCTCCCTTCTAGAATCTGCGAGAGCAAGTTCAATTTTTTTGAGTGAATCATTTTGGCCATGCTCCACAACGACGGTCTGTTGTGTAGGAAGGCTGATTTCTAACGGAATTACTACTTCGCTTCCATATACCAAGCTGAATGGGGTGCCAATTAAAGAGGATAGATCTAGTAATGTGTCAAATATATGTTCCCCGATGGTGAATACCTGGAATGCAAGTTAGGAATTAGTCTCTCGGAGGTCCTTCTTCTGCTTCCCTTCGGTACCTAAAAGTGCGGATAGGGGGATTGTCCGCCGACTCTCCGATTGTTAAGTTAGTGAGGGATCGGATGAGGTGTTCAAGGTAATAAAATGATTAATTAAGTGTTAAATGTTGAGAGTGAGTAACTTTTTTCACTTGTCTTTTCAGCTGACATATAATAGCTTTTATAATACACAATACTTGTACAACTGTCAAATAATATTTACCTCGTTGGTCCCTAACTTTATTATAAATCACGGTATGCGGCGGATAGTTTGGCTTAATTACAATATCAGTCCCGGTAAATTATTGTAGATGTACAAATACATGTATATCAGTATTCTAATTAAGTACCAAAAAACCACAATAGGTAAAATGTTAGGACTAAAAGTGCTTAATACTAAGTATGAAGACAAAAATGGAACACAACTTTTAGTTCAGTGACTGCATTGATGTTGCTTCGTATTGTTTCCTTTCTCATCCTTTATAGGCCCCGTATTTTTTTAATTTTTTTAAGGATCGTATAATTATTAATGTATTGGATCGAGCCCATGATGCACACAGAGGCCAACAAAAAAGCCCATTCTTGGTTTCTGGATAATTTCGTTATTTAAGCATACAGCCGGGGGCATTTTGGTACATTAAACAAGTGCAGCCCTAGGCGCCCCTAACCCCTTAATAAGCACAACTCGGGTTAATGGAGAGACAGCCGTTGCGTCCTCATTTACTTTGTGTTCATCGTTTTGACTGTTTCTTCGTATTTAATTTTTATATTTTTAACTTTTGAAGAAAATTGTAGTTTATGAGGAGGAGGATATTATTATGGATTTATTTTTGTGTGTGTATAATCTGTGTACAATAAGCCGATGCTCTGGATGAGAATAATGAAGGAAGCATGGTAATGTACACGGAGAGTGAAGCTAGGGGTCTCCATGTCTGCTCCCTCTGATAAATCTCTTGATTTGGGGGCCTGGATATGACCCACATCTCTATATTAAATTTCTAAATTCTATTGATTTCCATTTTTCTCTTTCTCAAGTTTTGCTATTTTTTTCAAACTCTTCTATATTTTTTTTTGGGGGGGTTGAAAAGAAAGGATGAGAAAGAGCAATGTGGGTGGTTTTGAAGGAAGCAGTAATTGCATCCAACGCGGATTTCTTCGCCTCATTCAACGGTGTTGAGGCGACTACTACTCGGATTTGAAATGCATCGATGCAGCAGAATATGAAATTAGTTATTTTTTCAGGAAATTGGTTAAACTTGTTTGGATATCAATTATCACCTACAAATTTATTTCGCAAAATGACTAATTATGTTTTTGCCCTAGGAAGTAGCAGCAAATTGTTTGATTGTAACAAATGATTTAACATGCTTAAAACCTATGAATTGCCCGATAAACAACTACGTCGTATGTAACATAACCTGGACAGTCGACGCAATATGAACCAAACCTGCTTTTAAAACACACTAGCAAAGCACGCAAACGCAATATGAACCAAGCCTGCTTTTAAAACACACTAGCAAAGCATGCAAACGCAAGTTTTTTTGAAGTTCAAAAACAATGGTCTAATGCTCAAACAAATGCAAGTTGAATTGCCAACCCTTCTCTGATGTCAATGTTGACCTATACCGAAGGCATGGTAGCATTTTAAATCGCATACGTAATAGCCAAAAATTGCAAAAGTGAGCGACCGAGCGTCATACCAGAACATCCCACAATCAAGCAATAGAAATTTGCAATCTTGCCTGTCAAGCTCATCATTCACCTCTATTGTGAGAACCTCTGGCCTATAAACAATTCCGGATTTTTCCAATTTCGCAAATTATCTGAGCCACCACAATTTACCAGGATTCTGCTGGGATACGTAACCCCCGAGCCTGGGTTCATTGAGATCATGCTAAGGGCTACAAAAGGAATAGATAGATAGTCTGAGGCAGAGATTCTTTGACCACCGGCTGTAAAATACAAGAGTTCATGGTTATCAGACTTGGTGACCTGGGCACTTGGGCTGAGGACTGTACCGAGCTCGTGGCCGAGCTTTTTTCGGACTTGTAGATGGCTGACGAGTTAGTGATGTCCTGGTACACGGATCAATATGGGCAGCAAATAACGTATGCGGTGCATTGACTAGCTTAACATGTTAGGACGTGAAATCTTGGATTCACAAGAGCTTCTTGAATCAACAAGAGAAAGATGATAAGAGTATGAACCCAAGTTAAGAGAAATCTCTGAAACTGTTGTAATAAATTCATGCGTAAATTTCATTTTATCTCATATTCTTTTGAGTCTCGTTTCAATTGATTCATTATTCTTTTATTTATTTTAATTTGACGCATATCGTTTTAATCTCGTTTCAATTTGACTCTCTATCTTTCAATTTAACCGCATATACTTTTAGTCTTTTACCAATATATCCCAATCTTTTTTATTCTATTTCAATTTATTCCTATCGTTAATAAATTTAACTTTAATTATGGATATCTTATAGAAATAATAGCCTATTATTTCTTCAAAAAAATATGGTATATAAGTAGATTAGTTAGTGATAAATAATCAATAAAAATGCATCTTTTTAACTTATAATAAATGTTTAATTACATAGGTAAATTGAACAAATAATATATTTAAAAGATACATTAAAAATGATATATGGCATGTAAATGATCGATTTTTTCGTCAAAACACTTTTAAGAAATTATTTATGTTATTTCAATCACCTTTTATATTATAATAGAAAATTTTTATAATTATAGGAATAAATTGAAATAGAAAAAAACATAGAAAAAAATGGAAAAAGACTAAAATTATAAGGGGTAAATAAAAAAGATACATGGCAAATTGAAACAAGAATAAAACGATAAAGGGCAAATTAAAAAAATTAACAAAATTGAGCGTAAATTGAAAGAAGCTGCAAAGGATAAAGGGCAAAACGAACTTTACCCTAAATTTATACCAACCATAAGCAAAACAAGCCGTTTGTAGGATAATTCTTTGTTTTATTTCTATTGGATTTAGTTTTAGCCTATGGTATAAGGTTTCATTTTGTTTCTCCAAGAAAGGCTCAAGTAAATTTGGAGAAGACAGAACAACTTGTTATTCCAGACTGTAATTTGTCCTTCAACATCCACATCTTTACAACATCAAAATCAACATTACACCACAAATCACTCTTAAGAAAGTCCCAATTTTAAAAAAATAACAAAAAACTGTTTTCAAACTTAAACCGTTCTCGGCTTAAGAACAATAGTCGAGTGCTTCAAGATATGCAAGCTGAACTGCCCGCCCTTCTCCGAAGTATCGATCTTCTTGTCTCCTGGAGGCGGCAACAGCTCGAAGTTCTGAACCAGACGCCCAATGGTTATCCCCAGGATAGGCAAAGCCAGGATAATTCCGGGACAGCTCCTCCTCCCGACCCCGAATGGAAGGTACCTAAAGTCATTCCCATTAGCCTCGACCTTAGCTTCCTCCTCTAAGAACCTCTCGGGCCTAAACTCCTCAGGGTTCTTCCAGTTCTCGGGATTATTAGCTAGCCACCAAGCGTTAACTAAGATCTTGCTCTCGGCAGGGATATCGTATGCACCGAGCTTGGCATCGTGGAGGTTCATGTGAGGAACCAGAAGAGGAATAGCCATACGTAAGCGTAGAGTTTCTTTGACTACGGCTTGGAGGTATGGGAGCTTCAGGGTGTCTGGTTCAGTGACCTGGACACCTGGGCCCAAGATTGTGTCGAGCTCATGGCGGAGCTTACTCTGGATCTCGGGGTGGTTGACGAGCTCAGCAATTCCCCATTCAATGGACCATAGTGTTGTCTCAATTGCTGCATCAAGGGGGGAGTTGAAATATCAGAATTATGTTGTACTTCAAACTACATTGAATTAATAGGCAAGTACACAAGTGAAAATTACAATACAAATCAAATTTCACAAGAAATACAATTATCAAATGTACAGTAAAATTGCCATTACTTTATATATCAAGTGGTTCTTTTCTAATAATGTACACTTTCATTTCTCATAGTTGTTCCCTAAAAAATTAAAAAATGTACGACATATTTTAGGAAAATCATTCTTATATTATTTGGGGTACCACATTGCAGTAAATTTTAGTTTGCAGAACCTGCACAAATAATTCCTAATCACAGCCAAACCGAATAGTGCGACAACCACGGAATCCAACTTTCACTTACGTTTCACAACAAAACCATTTTTTTTGAACCAACAATACGATCAACAATTGAATGTTCAAAAACTTTTAAGGGCGAACTAAGTACAAATTTAAGAAACAAGTTTGCTGTTGTTCGAATTTCGGAATACTTGAATCACTACGGCCAAACTCGTGCTAACGTCACCACCTACCCAGCCCTTGCCCGCATCATAACTACTAGCATCCTTCATAGATAATATAGATATAGAAAAATAGTTCATATATGGCTACATTTGCTAATTAGGTACGCTAGATGTTCAAAACCAATGGTGATTGTACCAAGCAAAGTTATTGGGGTAGGTTGAAATTGAACATTTAATTAGTTGATCGAAAATGAACTTTCAATTATTGTATTCCACGTCTCTTTCACCTACTCTTGAAAGAGGGGACTATGATTACGTGGACACTAACCTAACCATGGTTAATCTAGTTCTACCAACCCAAGTTTACCAAACCTTGTGATTATCTTTTTAAGTGCTACCTAACACACTAATTTACTATTTTAGAGTACAGAGCATATCTAACTATGAAGTATATAAAGTAGAGAAATACTATCTTATTATGCGTGCAATTATGCTCAATATTATTTTCTAAGAAATATGAATAGTCATATCAGCACAAGGGAACAATCAGCGACATAATCACCTCTCCTAAACAATGTTACATCTAAAAACGACAGCTAAACTAAGATTCAACCATCTGATTTGAATTATTCAAAGAGGTTTTTAAAACGCGAGTTTAACAAAACCAAGTTCTCATCATGGAAAATTGACCAACGCAAATTTGGTTGAAACGTTATATCTACCATGAAACAATCTGAAAGAGCATATTAAAGTTTTCATAGTATGTGTGCCCAGCGGGAAAGGAAAAAATATGAAAAACGGTCTGTGAAAATTTACCAGCAACGTTAATGTTCTCTACAATGTAGAGAACATTGTCCTCGTTGATCTCCCCTTTCTGTTGGGCGTCCAATATATGGTCAATTGCGCATTTTAAGCTATTGTTGTCCATGCTCTTCGTGCTTGCCAATTTTCTACATAAAATAAAATAAGACATGCATTAATAAAAATTAACTATCGTTTTCTCATCGCCTAGTTACGTAACATTAATTTGTCGATTGCTTCTTAGAAGTTTTTAATAACAACACGATTATCAATCAGGTCAGTCTGGTTACCCATCCAAGAGCATAATGCCATTACAAGCAGGCATGTATCGAAAATATAGACTAATAGGTCACTGTCATAAATACATAAGCATATTCGCCATAAGATGGACCACAAGATAATATTCTATTTCGGACATATAAAAAATCTTCCAAAGAAACAAATTACCATTTTACATCCATAAAATGGACCCTAAGCTAAGGTCCATATTCCATAATCATTTTATTTACATTTCGGCAAGCTACTTGAATAAGATTCTTTTCCTCGCTCATGTCAAATTACCAATAAGTTTTAATTTCAGTGCAAATTAATAAAGGTAAATACTCCTAAACTGGTTTTAAATTACTGTTAAAGACATTATTAGTTTCACAATTTCAGCGGGGAATACAGATACACATATCTAATCTTGAACGTTAACTTGGTTATAAAAGTTACACAGGGGTCGAGGACTAGAGGCCTCGTGAACTATTATGGACAGATTATATGAAAGAAAACATTATACAGGTTATATGAAAGAAAACATTATATACCTAATTAACATTAATTTAAGTTTAGATTCATGGCATGCAGTAGTAGTAGTAGTTAATCAACACTTGCGAGCTGTTACCTTAAAAAATCAAGTTGTATTGTAAGTCAAGAATGCATCAAAGCCAAGAATATCACTCACAATCACAGCAAATTTAGATCATTTGGATTATGGGCAACTACTGAAATATTGGATCGGGATTACTAGAAACAATTTCAGGATGATTTGTCGAGATTCATATTAATTCTCATTCTATAATAATCGATGTCAGATTCCTTCTACAGAATGCCAAATCAACCAACAACGAAAAAAAACAGTTCACCACATCAGTTAAAACTCTTTGAATTAGCTCCCAACTTTTTATATTACTGATTGACTACTTGTTAAGACTTTTCAGAAGGTAAAAGAAATCATAATCTGTACATTAGCTGGAAACTGTAATTTTTAGTGCTCGTTCAAGACGACAATATTTATTAAATTCTAGTATTTGCCTTGTTTATCCAAATCAAATAGGTAATAAATGATACAATAATCAGTAAATGTTAAAATTCGTAAACATTTCATGCTCACTATCCAGTAATCGTAGACGGGTAAAACTAGAGTATTGTCAGGTATAAGACTCCGAATAAATGTACTAAGAAAATTCGATAACATTGGCCAACTCGCAAAGCGAAGGAGGGGTAAAAAATTTAACAATCTAATATCAAGTGTAAAATGTAAAAAAGCATTAAATAAAAAAAAAAAAAACTTACTTCCTCTCATCAACAAAGTAGTCCTTGAACAGCTGCAACCTCTTATCCTTCACATCCTTACATATCTTCAAATACTTACTCAAGAACGGCCTCAAAATCGGAATAAAATCACCGTAATTGTAATCGAAGCTCTGAGCAAGCTTACTCCTCTCCCCATTCAAAGCCTTCAATTTGACAAACAAGGGATCATCCTCGGTCTCAAACCTCCGGTCAAACATGATCCTGTACATGTTATTGTACATCATCATCTGCAGCCTCCTCCTCAGCACAATCCCATTGGTAGCTGCCTCGGGGTTCTTTCTCACGTCGTTGACAACCTGCGCGGCCTCATCCTCCCACCCGTACCTGCACGGATGGATCCAAAAATTCCGAGGGGAAAATTGTTACAAACTTCAGATGGAGTGAGCTTTTAGAAATTACAATAGAATCTGAACTACTATTTTTGACATATATGATTAAGAGTAGTGGGGACCAAATAGTCTTAATGAAAATGTAATTCGATCCCCTAATTGAAATTGCAAATGTGTGAAATGCTATAATAAGACATGATCAATGCTTCTAAATCACAGCAAGCATTTAACTCTTGTTTGGTTGCAGCGTATAAGCTCCAGCTTTTCAATTTTTTCCTTAAAAGTTGGACTTATAAATTGAGCTTATTTGGTATTTTAGCCTAAATAAGCTAGATGCATCCAGTTTTTTTCTCAATTAGAATTAAACTGGCATATTTGCATAAAAGCTGCAACCAAACGAACCCTTAATCAAACAGCTTCAATGCAGCACTGCACTGCTAATATATGAGTTTGTTAAATACAAAAATGCAACAAAATGGGTCCATGGTATAACAATTATCATCGGAAATTATGACCAACATATCAAAATTGCCCCAGTGCGACTTCTTTAGAAACAAGCATGACCCGTGGGACTTTCCCACCAATATATCTATCATCCTCCTCTAAATTTTAATCTCCACAACCAAACTCTACACTATAGGATCTAATGTAGGGAATTCCCACATCAGATCCCCTGAATCTATGGGAATCAACAGTAACCCCCTAATTTTAGGAGATCAGTGTTGCAAACGTTCTAATTTAGGGGCTTAAATAGTATTGATGCGCGAGTGCGAGCATTTTCTAAAATTTAGAATTGGGGATTGTAGAGTGACCCGCCCTAAGGTTCTAATGTGATATTTTGCTACAATCCGCTGTTTCTATTCCATAAAACATTCCAAATCTCGCTGAACTGACAAAAATTACTATTCACACTGATTCTGTTAAAAATAATCTTTCTACATCTCAAAATAAAATAACACACTAATTTCTTCCAGAGATATTTTTAATTAATTTTTTAACATTCCTCGTACAGAAAGCTCGTATGAAAAGTCTTAGTATGATCAATTCCGATTCTGTTCCATATATATCTTGATCAAAAGTTAATTTATAAATGGGGTGAGATGTTATACATAATTTTTTATATAAAATTAAAGAAAGTACATATCCATACAAGTATATATAAAATTTTACTTCTTTGTAAATTAAACAAAATATATTTATGCGATTAATAATTAGGCACATTAGAAACAGAGAGTATATAGAGATAAAATAAATTAATTTATACAAATTTTTGGTACAACTAATTTATACGAATCTTGCTATTTTTAAAAATTCTAAGGGAATGGTATAACTTAACAAAACAATACACACCTGTATTGCTGAACAACTTTGTTAGTGAAAAAAGGGACGGTCATGATCCGTCTCATCTTCCTCCAATGCTCCCCGTACACCGTAAACACCATATCCTGGCCCTTCCCGGTAAATATATCGAACACGACATTCCTCGTCCTCGACCCGAACTCAACTCCTTGGGTGTGCAACACCTCTTTTGCCAGGTCGGGCGACGATACCACCACCAAGTTCCGCTGCCCCATACGGAGCAGAAATATCTGCCCGAACTTTTTGGCCAAGTCCGTCAAGTTGCGGTGGTTGAGGTCGTCTCCAACTTGGAGCCAGTTCCCGAACACCGGCACGGGGAGCGGGCCGGGCGGGAGCTTGAACTTCTTGCCACGTAGGACGGATATTACAACGGCCAGGACCGTGGCGGCGAAGAGGGATAGGAGGGTTTTTTCTAGTAGGAGAAGGTCCATGGTTAGAGGGTGCGGGTGAGGTAAGGACTTGGGGAAGGTGTCGAGAGTGGCGGGTTTTTATAGAGCGAGATGGCAGTTTTTGATACGGAGGTGGCGTTAATGCTATTTTATTAACTCACACCTACTTATTTTGTATACTCATTGAAAAATTACTATTTATAATCGACCTACTAAATAAGCTTAATTATCGTAAACTACTAACATTAAGTATTAGTAAATGGTATTATCAATTACAAAATATGATAAATAAGGATATTTTAGAAAAAAATTAATTTTTTATATATTTATTTTTGGAGATGAGACTAAGTTTTTGGATAAATCACAATAGAAATATGAACAAAATAATTTGGCGGGAGTGGATGGGAGATATTTTCTTTGTCCCCAATTTGGACGGCTAATTTTTTATTTTATATTTATAGTCTATTTTTCATATTTGAAATTATAACAAATAAATATTTTACTAATATATTTTAATTAAATATATATTTTTTTTAACTAAGAATTACAATTTTTCATATTCGCAAATTGCATAATAATAAAAGTAACAGTCATTTACTGCATTGATTAAATTTATCAAAAGTTTCTTAATTTGTGAAATATCAAACGATTCTGAATTTTAGGAACGGAGGTAGCATATATTATATATGTGGTGCTCGCCAAATAACTACTCTTATGTTCAGTGGTGTGTCTAAAAGAAATGGGGGTTAAGACGAAAATAAAATTTGGGATATATTGTATTACATAAAATCATATTTACTTCGGTTGATAAGATTGATAGTACATTGGTGCTTATTATTTCTAAATTAAACATAAAGATAAAAATAAAAAAAAATAAAAAAAAACACCACAATACAATAAACTTGGACATGAAAAAAAAAAATTCGAACTTCTTCATTGAGCCAAGCTGAAGCTGCAAAATAGGAGTAAGAAGTACCAATTATTTAAACATTTTTCTTGCCTTTTGAGATGCAAATTTACTTATCAAAGGTTTGTATTCAAGATTTTCTAATATACTTGTCTAATAAATAAAATTGTTAAACCACTCAATCTATCTTGTGACATTGTCGATCTCAAGTACGATTTGATAAGTTTAAGTTTTGAAAAGCTTCTTTTTGCGGATGCAACTGTCACATGTATGATCAATAATATCCTATATGCAATACATGCATTGGGAAAAGAATCCAAACTTTTAATGTAGTCTAGCACTAAAATTTCTTTTAAAACTATTAACTCACAATATAAATCAATCCCATCAACATTTACATGTACTCCAACTTTCAATTTTTTTCTAAATTTATACAACAATTTTTCAAATCATTCTCATCTAATATTTTTAATTTTTTCAAATAAAAAAGAAAACCAAAGATACTTTCAAAAGCAAAAAATTGCTAAAATCTAGTTTCAATAGAAACAATAACTTGATCTAAAATTTATAAGAAAATTTTAATACAAAAAGATTCTTCAATAGTGAACCTTAAATCATTATTGGCATTTTCATCAAATTGCTTTTTTATAGTTCAACCTCTTTTATAGTTAAATTTCAATCCATTGGCAAATGCTACTAATATGCTCATGAATTCATATTTTTGAGCTTTGAACCAAAAATTTTCAATCGTTTGTTCCATCATTAACAAATAAGCTAATACCGGTATTTGAATAAAACAACTTGCGACAAAAATAATAGACTCTATCAAATTCTTTTGAATATACTAATCATCTATGGTCATTTGATAATCTTCTAGTATGGAATAATCTAGATAAGTGTCTACTATTCTCATATTTTAGAAATTTTAAATTATTTCAATTTTGTTTTTCTTTTTTTTCATTTTTCATATCCACTTGGGTACTTCCTAGAAGACATTTTAATCTAAATATGAAACTTTTTAAGTAAAAAGAATACTATATAATACAAACAAGTATTTTATCTATAATAAACTAAACATTGCATATCATATTTAAAAAAATAGATTAGAAAGATAGAATCTAATTAATTGGATTTGTTGATAGAATCACGAATAAGAAATTGATATATTGTTTTAATTTTGTTTAATGGAGTAATGAGTATAAATTAAAAGAGTTTCAATGGAGGCTTAAAATTTGAGAGAATGAGAGGATGGAGTTTTCTTTTCATAGTATAGGAGAACGTGGAAGATGAAAAAGTAAGTTTGATTTTAAATTTAATTGTGAATTGTGATTAACAAAAAAAAAATAGAGTTGGTTAGGAACTAGATCATACTAAATTAGAAATATTTATTCTAAAAATTTGATTCTAAAATTAATTAATTAAACAAATTCTAAAAAATAGGTCTTTTATTAATATTTTTTAATATGAGAATAATTAAATATGATATCAAAAATTTGGGCATTTATTAAGAAATATTATTTTTATTCTAAAATAATATATATATATTTAAAAAAAATTAAAATTTGGGCCAACATTATTTTGGGGAGGCTAAGGCGGTTGTCTTTTGACTGTCTTTTACAACTTCACTCGAGCAAACAATGTTGTTCTGATACACTCAGGATCGAACAAAACATAATAAAAACCCCAACATGATTATTAATAATTACAATTAAAAGTAAAACAGCATCCAATTAAGACTCAATGCAACAAACTCTCCAAGGACCGACATAAGTTTCAGTGTTAGTCTAGCAACATTGGGACTCAAAACCATGATCCTAGTTTCAGATGGCCACGAGCCGTACGAGTCCCTCGACTAACGACCATACAAAAAATAATAATAATGGGTTGCAACCCCGTATCGCAAGCTTTCATCTTCCTCGACACCTCATCCTAAATCACTGTGAAGTGATTGTAGGTTTTCAACATATAAACTACTAATCATCCGAAGCAAGCAAAAGTAATTTGTAAGCACGTTCTAGCACGGCCATGTCTTCGCCACATAAGTTAATCCATGCTTCTATTCCTTCACCGCATCTCGTGCTCATCAAAACCACGACGTTGTTTATAGGGACTCTCGTAGTGCTCACCCACGAAGGCCTACCCCAACCAAAGTCTACTTCGTACACCGGAAATCTAGTCCAACTGCTAAATTTGTAAAACTCAATTTCTTCCTCTGGAATCATTTCCATTACACCTTCCCCGTTTGCTAGTTTTTTCACAATATCTTTGTCTAATTCTTTTATTGATTTTCTTATTTGATTGACAATATCTTGATCATCGCAATATTGCTCAACCTTTACTTTAGCCATCGAAGGAGTCCAAAGATTTCCAATGAAATTATTTTCGTCCATCATCGGTCTTAAGTTCACGGCATGCCCTATGGCACTTATCTTTTTGTTCTTACCTTTACCTTCCTTCAAAAGAAGCCTCCAGATAAATGTTGAGATGGCTTCAACTCTAGTCAGATTATGTACCCGTGATCCCAAGGCCGAAGCTATTTTGAGTGTCGCTAACATTTTTTTATCGAACACAAATCTTTTTGTCATGAATTTTTCATTTATACCTGCTATCGGCATTTCATATTTGGATGATGCTTTTCTGGCAGGGAAATGCTTAGCCTAATCAAAATACGGCTGCATGATATTGCTTGCACCTATAGACTTTGCAGCCCATGAATTCATAAAAGCAACTAAAGATGACCCGTCGACTATCTTATGATATATGCAAATTCCAATGGCGATGCCACGACAATCAAAATGCGTGATTTGAATTGCTAGGATTGGTTCCATGCTCTTTTCGGTACAAGGGTCCATTGGTAGGAATTGTACCAGTTCTTCCATATCGGGATTTTCAATAACATGTGACAAGTTGGTATGTACTTCAGATTCGATAAACTCTGCCCCGTCATCATTGCAATCGACAGAGTGAGGGTTTCTCATCCTTCCTGCTAACGGGTAAAACAACACCAAGGCATCTGATAATGATTTCTTTAGGCGTTGTGATACATAGGCACGATCAAGATTGCATTTCGCCAGTTGTTCGGCATTGTAGAAGAAGATCATGGGAATATGGGCTGGTGGAGCAATTTCGTCTAGTCATGAAAGCTCGTAGTTTATGAGGCGATGAGGTGTTGGAGATGAGGGTTTAATCAACTCTTTTGAGATTATTTGAACATTCAACATATTGTCTCTGAGATTTGAGATAGTACAAGCTAGGAAGGGTGCCTTTGGCTGTTGTTGCTTCAATGAGAATGATTATCATATATAGGGTTTAGATATCTTAAATAAATAACTAGATTGCATGCCGCCAGCGATGTGCCAGTTGTTGTTGTGTGTATTATATATATATTTTTTATATTATATTAATTTTAATTATTTTATAAAAAAAAATTATTTTTCTATTTTTATATGGCCTCTTATATTTCTTATTTGTTTTTGTTCTCAATTATTTATAATTTTATAAAAGATCAGATTCCGTAAGATTTAAATTATGATAATATTTTTATAAAAAAATAAATTTATTTAGGTTAATTTTATGTATGTAAAAATTAATGTTTGATTATGATGATATTTTAAAATTTTATATAGAATCTTATATTGAAGGAATTAATTTACAAAAATATTTATTTCTTAAAAATATTTTGATTCTTAAATAGAATTTTAATAATTTATATTATGATAAGTTATGTTAAAATTATGCAGAGATATATATGTATATCTTGGAACTGTGCACGATCTTCTAGTAAATTTAATTTTAATAATTT
>MKEJ01034757.1:0-17489 GCA_001753735.1 Embelia ribes
TGGAAACTACAAAGGAACCCAAATCTAAAGCACCATTCACTAAACTTTTTTGAAGCATTTCATCGAACACCTTATGGGCATAAACAGTTACTCGTATAAGTAGTAATATTGGATTCAGATAAACTTGCACAAACAGTTGCAGAGATTTGGGTTGATCACGACGAGTTGATGACTCAAATTATACCATGTCAGATGTCTAGCCAGAGATTCACAGTCTCAACGTCAATTATTGACGGTGTTAATAATTGTGCTAAATAGACTAAAAAACATAAAAGAATATGAGACAAATACCATGTAGTCAGATTATCCATTGTACAATTTTTAAATAAGGGTTAAGAGCAACGTTGGTCTCCATAGTTTTAATAAAAATTCCATTTTGTCCTCATTAGTTCAATTGTACCAATTATAATCCCTAAGTTTTGATAAACTAGCATACATGATCCCCATTACCAACCTAAAGTCATTCTAAATCATGAAAATTATAATCAATCTTTCAACAAATAATTCGTGTAATTTCTTTTTTGGATATCCAAATTGAAAACTTTATGTTTTGGGATGTTCATCGCAAATTTTAATGATTACTATTATTGTCACTCATAAGAAATAGGAACTTTAATAAGACAAAATTTGGCAGCGGTAATTTTTGTATTAATGTTTTATTCGAGTTGGAAAAATACCTTCTGAATCTGTCCAAAAACAACATCAAACTGCACTGATTATTTGTGTAAGAGGGAATATCATTTTACTCATGTAGAGATTTACTTAAAAAATAAATTGCTAGGATTTTTATTTATCTAAAACTCTGGGACCCAATTGATAACATTTTCAAAATTTAGAAAATGTTAGTTTCTTAACTGAAACTATGGGTCAAATTGAACTTTGGTTCGGACTGCCACATTGTAATTTTTTAACTAATACTAGTATTGATTTGTAGTTTACAATAAAGGGCAAAATCCTGAAATTAGAAAAATAAAATAAAATTGTGTACGAACACTGTCAATATGCATATCATATAAATTTGGCCAAGTAGTTAATCTTGATATTTGGATTAGCCGGCATAATTATCAGACTTAGACAAAATTAATCATGTGCTTTTTCAAATGATGAAATAATTTATATTTTTTAATTTATATGATTATATAACAGAAAAAATCATACCCATGGCGACCATGCAAACTTTTGTACACAAACATTAGATCATTTATTTTGTAAGCATCATCTGACATTATTTTTTTTATCCCATCACTTCGTATCATATGCATGTAGTAATTAGTTAAAACGCATAAAAACTGGCACAGAAAAAGAAATTGAAGTCAAATTAACAAAGAAGGAAAAATAACTAAAACTTTATAGAAGTAGATAAGATTCGACAGCTTTGTCAAGTTTGTAAAGCCATATTCATCATTTCCAAAAAATTTATGCATATCGAAGTTATGATACATGAAATTGAACTAACTGGTTTATGACCAAATTATTTCTTTTTGTTAATCTTCTTTATGAATATTTTGCATAGTGGCATCTGGCTATATAAAATGTCGAGGGCATTTTGACAAACTTATCTTATAAACTCAAGTACAACATTATATAATTTTTCCATAATTTTTTAATTGTCACTGTAAAAAGAAAAATAAAATCATTCATTTTTAATTGTACATTTAAAAATTCAGAAAGTTTTTCCTAATTTTGCTTCTATTAATTGATTATAAGTAAAATATTGTTGCAATTTAAGCCAATTAATTAATGATTCAGTTAATTTATGTGCTTTAATCGAAAATGATAATTAAAAAGTATAATAATTAAAAATAATAAATGGAGTATTACTTGCATTTTGTTGTCAGTGCGTCAGCAAACTTTTCTCTCAGCTAGAGTATGTTAAAATTAAAATATAATAAGAAAAAACATAATGACTAGTGGGCATTTTAAATGGAACGACAATTAGTAAAATTTTACTTTGGTGCAAAGTCATCACAAGAATTAAGTATCTGAAATAGTGCAAAGTGATTCGGTTCCTTAAGATATCTTTCCCAGCATAATAATAAATCACTCATAAATAAAAATAGTTTACAGATTAAGGGGGCCACTGAGTTCTTTATATATATTTATCACCCAAATGTACAAAGCATAGACATATTTTTCAAAATAATCGACAAAGCTGAAACTATAACCAAATTATTGGGATCGGATATCTATAGAGCTGTGAAAACTAGTTGTGCATCATATTTCTATAAATTGATTATATACTTTTGTATTTTTTCTATAAATTAAGTAATTCAGGAAAAATAAGGGATTAATAATGGTTTCATATGCTCCAAGATCTGTTTTAAATAAGTTTATACGAATATTAATTAGTACATAATCCTATAGAAAGAAAATAAACTTTTGCAATATTTATTGGATTTTGACCCAAGAGTCAATTTTATTCACAATTCTAAATTCCGTCGTTCAAGACAGATGAAGGGTATGGAAATGATGACTTGTGAAATAATTAAAATTTAGTTTTTCTTAGAAAGAATATATTATTTTCGTAAAGTAATAAAAAATTTAATAGATTGGTATAATTGATTTAATTATATTCATTCAAAATGAAGATCAATTGTTATTGCTAATATTAGTTATAAAAATCTTATTATAAAATAAAATAAAAGTATTTGTTCAGTTATATATGGCAGAACCACCACCATATGCTCCATGACTCGTCAATTTTAAATAAATGTAGAGAAAAATAAATAGTAGATACTTAAAATAGATAATATTTTCAATAAGGTAGCTCAAATATTATAAGTTTTAAAAATAATTTAGAGAAACAATTTTACCCTTTTAGAAAAATATCCTTCAAATTTCAGAATTATTTTGCTGTTAAATATTTTATAAACGGTGTCACACTTTGTTGGAGAGTTAGATAATAGTTTGAGGACATAATGACAAAAAGTATAATTGAGGTATAAAATTGACGATGGTCAAAGTTTGAGAAACTTATAAATATTTTACTATCGGTGAAATTAAGACTCAGCAAAAATTTATCACCACAATCGTTAGTATCATCTATCATTGATATGGTTATTATTACTATCGAAAATATTTTTCTGACAATAATAAATAGTAACCTTCAAATAATTACCACTACTATCGATACGGTTACCACTAGATATGCAATTACTACTGATACGTATTACCGTTTGTATATAAGTACATAATTTAATACTATTATTTATTTTTATGATGTTAAATATATTATACTTTCTAATACATATATATTTTTTATTATCAAAACTTAGTGTTAGACTCGAAAATATATTATATTTTCTTATGTAATGACACTAAATATATGATTAAACTATTAAAAATAATATTTTTGACTTTTAATTTTATGTGTGATAATTTTTTATAAACATATTATTGTGATAGTATCATGGTATGTTAATTAAGCTTAAAACTTTCCACAATAATAGTACCATTATTATTCTACATTACAATTGGTAAATATTTTAAAAACATTATGTAATATGGTACGTGACTCCGCCCTAGCTGAAATCACTCTAAATTACCAATTTTAACCACATTGACCATTTTTCGGGAAAAAAATAATTAGTGGTACAATGGTAAAAACATAATGATGCACTGTATTTAGAAATCTATCCACATTATTATAATCCCAATATGATTTATGAACCGTTATAAAACCGTGAAACCTTGAAGGGCCCACAAGCACAAAAACCAATAGCATGAGTTGGCCATAGTTCTAATCCATAAAACGGCGCACGATCTACAATATATATACTATTCAATGATCATCATGCAAATAAAAGTACAAGCATATATACATTAAAACTCCACTAGTAATAATTATTGCATTTTCATACGTTCACATTAACATTAATGTCCACTCCCTCCCATATAAATTGACTCGTCGCCTTCTCTAATCTCTATGTAATTTACTCTCTCTCTCTCTCTCCCTCTCTCTCTCTGAGCATGGGAAGTAATCATCCTATTAGGTATGAAGTTATGGCTAAACAAGCACAAGCGGAAGATGCTTTAACTATCTTCCCACTTAGTCAGTTACCTCCAGCACTAGATTATTCAAGGTAATTTATGTATAAACAGTTTTCAGAGCAATTTTCTTTGTTAGTTTTCGAAATTTAGATTTTTGAGAACAAAAAATGAGGATGGTTCAATGGTTTCCAAAACCATTTTTTGAAATTTTCTCTTGGAACCCTAAGTTTTTTCTCTCATTTTTGACTTAGAAAATTGCACTGGTCAAAACAGAAAAGTATGAAATTAATATTGACTAGGATTTCTTGATTCTTGAACATTTTCTAGTATTTTCAGTTCTAAAATCAGTGCAAAATTTTCACAGAAAAACGATAAAAAAAAATTAAAAAAAAACCCAAATAAAAAAATCTGTTACCTCCATTTGATCATCTAAGGTAAATTCTAAACCATTTCAACAAATTTACGTTTTAGATTTTCAGAGAGAAATGAGGGTGGCTCAATGGTTTCCGAAACCCTTTTAGATATTTCTCTTAGAATATTGTGTTGGTTAAAGTAAGATAACATTGAAGTTGATTTTTTCCCCCCAATGTTGGTTTACAAAGAATTGCTGGTTAAAGTAGAAAAATTGAAATTAATTTTAACCATGCGTTTCTTGAATTTTTAACTTTTTTTATTCAGAAGTCAGTTAAAAACTTTCAATAGAAAATTGAAAAAGATTAACAAAATAAACACATTGTTGATTTTGAAAATTGTGCTGCTCAAAGTAGATAACAGTGAAATTTTTTTTTTCCTAATAGTTGGTTTACAAAGTGGTATTTGGTTAAAGTAATCCCTTCATTTCAAAATAAATGTCGTTTCAGATTGATACGTATGAATTAAAAAAATAATTTTGATTTTAGCAAAGAATATATTTTACCCAAATAATTTTCATAAATTTTTTGTTTGTGTGGAGTGATAGAAAATTTAGTTGGATAACATGGAAAAAAATTGAAAAAAAAAATTAAATTCATTCTTGGTTTTCCAAGACTTTTAAAACGGTGGAAGCAAAAATATTGAAATTAATTTTAACTATGCACTTCTTAAAGTTTTAGCCTTTTTTGAAAACTGAAAAGACAATTAACAAAGTAAAGACAAGAATTCTGCAATGAGAAAGTACTTAAGTTGTAACAATTCTATAAGAACTAAGTTGGTACCACTTGTCCGAAATTTTCTTTTAATTTTTAGTCCAGAGAAATTGATAGAAAAAAATTATATGGCTTATATTCTCATGTGATATACACACATATATGTGCATATGAATATATATTACTCTAATTTTCTTTCTTTCCATGAAGCTATTCCACATTAGACAGCCACTTCTATGATATTCCGATACATGACAGTGCATTTGATGCTTTGCCATTGATGGCTCCCTTTCAAGATGAACCTTTGTTCTCTTCCTTGGATCTTGTACCTAGTCAGACACAACTATTTCAAGGTGATTATTCTACTAACATATGTATACATTCTAATATGCATGTTCTCCTTAATTTCCTTATTATCTCGTGCATACATTTCATGTTTATTATTTGGGCTATTAGTTTTAAGAAAAACTATTCACGTACCAATACTAATAATGTAACGAAACTTATACACATATGTGGTTCAATCATGTCCTTTTAGAATGTAATCAATTTGTACAGTTCACGGACATGATTTTTTGTATGGTATGTCAACATTACATTGGTTTTAATTATCAATAATAAATATTTTTGTTTTGTGCAGATGAATTCTTGTTAGGATATGGGTATGAGTTTTGCTCTGAGCCTAAGAATCAACAATTGGTGTTGTGTCATGGAAATAATGTGGTGGAAAATGCTGAGGAACCAATTATTATTGATTCCGAAAATAAAGGGAAAAGGTGCAGATCATCAGAGCAAAATAGCAATAGTAATAATAATTCAAAGAAATTGTCTAGAAAAACAATATCTAAATACTTTTACATGCCAATCACGCAAGCAGCAAAAGAGCTCAATGTTGGGTTAACGCTATTGAAAAAAAGGTGTAGAGAATTGGGGATAAGTCGATGGCCACATAGGAAGTTGATGAGTCTCCAAACCCTAATCAAGAATGTCCAGGTTCATTTTTCTCTCTCTTTATATATGTATTTATACATATAAACTTTTACCGTTTAATTAATACTGAAAATAATTGAAAAAATTTCCATTCCACCAATACATATGAAAGTTAATGAAAAGTACTACTTTTGATGCATCCCATAAAGTACATTTGCAATTCAGTCCTTTTTGTTGTTGTTAGTATCAAAATATAATCTTAAACATGAAATTAGTAGATATTTTGGAATATTATAATTGAAATGTTATTGCGAATTTTAGGAATATACTTTCAAATAAGAAATCAAATTAAACGTGTCAGTGTAACACACTGTTTTTCTGCCGTTACGTACTTTATTAACTGGTGTCTTGCTGTATTTTCACAAATACGCTGCTATGAAGTTTTAAAAAAAAATAATTTATATAGTACTTGTTATAATTTTTTCAAATATTATGTGTGCTATCTTTTCTTCCCGTATGCGAAATTTTTTATTCAATCTACTTTTTATTTTGATTGAGATATATTGATAGTTTGATCACAACTTTGGAACGCCAATATTTTTCACACTTGGTCTCCTAGACTAGATTAAATATATTAAAGTATGTTATGAACCCACAAAATAAAATATTTGTTTGGTTTATCTCCCAACCGGTCTATATTTTGCAACGAGCTTTTTATTCTCAGATTAATTTATGTTTCATGCAAAAGAATATACAAAATGAGAAGAAACCACGTTTTTTCAATAAATCTAAGTCTAAGAATAAAAATGTGAATCCCATGGAAAATTTTCTCTTTTTTTTTTTTGTTTCAAAATGCCCTTTAATAAAATTATATTAATTTTTTACCCATTTAAATCTAATTTTACTATAAAAGTGTGAAACGCAGGAAATATTTTCTCATTTTTTGTTACATTAACTTTTTGCCCATTTAAATATTAGAAAATAATAAATAAGTAATTTGTTAAATTAAAATTTATTAAGGCATTAAATACCTTGCACCATTAACAAAATATCATAAAGTAATATTAAAATTATATTTTGAAAAACCGTTTTACATATAAAGATGAGTGGCCTATATATGTTATATAAATTATTTTACATACGTTATACCATTATTTTCTGAATTTTCCTAAAAATAAAAAATATTTATTTTTAAACTCTTATTTTATGAGCATGCATAAAAAAATAAATTCTATCAATGAAGGAAATGGGGTTGCTGTAAATTCAATACAAAAATCTGTATTTGGGTATTGTTACCTTGGGTACTATCTTCAAGGTCAACAAAAGTTTGTTGCACATATTTAATTTTTTAGTTTTTTTATAACTAATTATGATTTTATTTTTTCAGTAGCGCCTTACTATATATCCATCATTTTGAAATATTCAAAATAATTTTAGGCATTAATAATAAAATAATAGAGGTAGTCATTATATTTTTATTATAACGGCGATTAGAGTTACAAATTGAAACATTAAGAATAAATTAATTATTTTTTGATCTAGAAAGTAACAACAAACTATATAGAAAAATATACCACAGTGCAATGCAAATGCAATTTTTCTAATTCTGTAAAATATTTGAACAAAAAATCACATAATGATGTTTGCATATTTTCATAAACATTACTATTTTGGGAACAATAACAACACAATCTAAGAATTTATACACTAACTAAATTTATGGGTTGGTACATGTTGAGAGAGTCTAGAACCTAGTAGGCTAGTACCAGCTATTTTTTCCCTCACAGCAGTTGAAGAACCGTTACTTTTAGTTTCGTTCAAAATATTTAGCTGCAATGATTAGGTTTATAAGAATTACACTACGGAACAGCAACGACGGCTATTTGAAATATAATTATTGTGATATTTTCAAATATTAATGAGTATTGTAATATTTTCAAATAAAAAATATAATTTTAATAAGTTCTATTTTTTAAGAAGTTTGGTTTGATGACAATTTTTTATAATAAAATTTATTTTCTAAAAATTCTAAATTAATGGAACACGTATTAATTAATTATATGGACATTTGTCATAAATAGTTGAATGAATAACTTTATATAATTCTTCGTTTTATTAGTTATGATTTTTCATGATATTATTTTTGATAAAAAATATTTATATAACATTTTTTCTTTTAGTTTTTCTTATCCTTTGTTTTATGGTTACAGTAGTATGACATTTTTCTTATCCTTTCTTTTCTGATTCCAGTTTTTTTAATGCTTTTAAGGGGGAAAAATATTTATTAGGTTAATTTTAAGTTTGGTGGGGAATCCTATTATAATAATATTTCAAAAAACTAAAAGTGATTATGATAAATATTTTCAAGATTAATTGACTTGGATTTTGTGTATGTGTATATGTAAAGATAGCGAAGGTATAATAATTTTTTATATCATTTTGAATATGCAGCCATATGTCAAAAAATGCCGGTAGATATTAGTATAGAAAATCATGTGCCAAAATTGTCGGGGTATTTGTTTGATTATATTCTATGATTTGATATTTTTCTTTCAAATAGAATTAATATACCAAAATATAACCACATTGGTATTTGTACAATTTTGATATAAAATTATTAGTACGTGAATTATTTTTCAATATGTAAGTATAAGCAACTTGGCAACTTGTGATGTAGGCACTAGAGAAAGGAGGAGAAAGTGGTGATGGGAGACTTGGTGAGGCCATAGAAATTCTGAAGGAAGAGGTGAAGTTGATGGAAGAGGCTCCTGAAATCGAACTCGAGGACAAAACAAAGAGGCTAAGGCAAGCTTGTTTCAAGGCTAACTACAAGAAGAGAAAACTCATGGGGATGAACATGGAATTAGATCATTCTAATACTAATAGTAAGAACCACGATCATCGTTCTTTTTCTACTATGAGTTCGGCTATGGATGCGATCAACGAAAACCACTCGCCTAAAGATGGCGATGATCTTTATGAGGATGAAGAGATGAAGTCGTTATTGTTGGATTGTTTTGCTCCTAACCCTGGTTTAGTTTTCAAAGTCTGAATCTGATAGTCTTTCCCCATCTTTTTATGTTTTTAGGAAGGTCAGTGTGTTTCCGAACATATGTTACGACCATTATGGTTTGGTTCTAGGGTTGTTTTTTTTTCTCCAAGTTATGGTGAAAATTGGACTATATTTTGATGAATTTTTTTTTTTCCTAATAATTATGAGAAGAATGTGAGAAACCGAAACAAGTTTTATTTTGGAAATTAAAAGCACTCCATTTGTTTTGAACCAGTTCTAGTTAATTTCCTTTTCCTTCTTTCTGACACAAAGAATTATATATATACAATTCTTTTGTCAGTATTCCTCCTAATTGCATACGGAACTACTTTTGAGTTTTCATTTGTATTATTATCAACTTGGAATTAATAGCAGTGATAACCAAATTTGAATAAAAAAGTATCTAGTCATACTACTAGCTGAATTAAGCGTAAATTATTCGAGGTGGCTCTTGCGTAATTGGCTTTTTGGGAACGTTAATAAGTTTTATGTAACATTAGCGTGTAGTTCGGGTGTTTACGGATTGTAATAAATTATTATTTTTAAATTATTAGATCTAGTTATTAATTATGTTATTTTGTATTTATTTGCCATTGTTTTTAGTTTTATATTTATTCTCAATTAATTTATTATATAGTGGCAGTGAATTTTAATTTCTACCACTTCCATAACGCTTTTAAAAATTTACCATACAACACTCTAATGTTATGATTTCAACAAATACAAATTGCATAACAAAATTTAGATTAATATATTATCCTTAAACTTTTCATAATATATAAATTTTTATCCGTAAACTAACATTAAGAGTGGAAACTAGTTGAATCGAGCTGAGTATTGCTCCAATCTAACATGAATCGTTCAAATAACTCAGTACGAGTTGAGCGAGCCAGTATTGCTCTAATTGAGCCGAATATTTCTCCAACCGAGTATTGCTTTAATCGACTCAAGTATCATTTTTGTGTTCAAAATCGACTCAATAAAAAGAACCAAATACTCAATTAGATTTGATAAATTATTTTTTAATATAAATTGATAACTTAAAACAAATTATTATTTTTTTGTTATCAAACAATTAAGGGTCAAAACTTACTAGTGGTGTAACACCTCGAAATTTCTAAACAAATCCGAGCTTGTAACTAATTGCCCATCACAATTTCTATAGACTATTTTAAAACAAAACATACCTCATAAATAAAATGAACGGAATCCCATAATGAAACATAATCCTTTAGGTCTTATTATCGTATTTTTGACCTTGTAACTTTATTAAAAAATATCAAAATAACAAGGCCTTAGTCATTGGCCTACAATGGTCTAAATAAAACATAACAGAAAGAACTAAAGTAACGACATCGGAGTAAGTTTCGACTCTTGCTAAAGCTTGATTCCCATGATTCCTAATACTTGATGTTGTTTGGCTTTTAGAAAAAAAATAGTACAAAAGTAATCAAACAGGTGCTAGTCAGAGAAGAATTCAATTCTATTAAAATATTGAAATCAACAATAAATTACATAAAGTATTTCACCATGATATATACATGTCCACTATGAGCATACCTATACAACCAATGTTTAACAGCCATCCATCAATACTACTTGCCAACCAACTCGGAATATTTCGTCTTTCCAAGTTTTTCCGAGCCGAAAAGAGAAGACGTCCGGGAGGAAAACTAATCTCGGATTCGATTTTCTCGTCTCGTCCTCGTCATTTTGATGACTCGTATTCGGGTAGTAACTTCTGGGATCTTTTCCTAGTTTTTCCGAGCAATCATTCTATCATCGGATTAGGTACTCTCTAGAATTTGAGTCCTTTGCTATTGAATTAATGGAACAAATATTAGTTTTGAGGTTTTTAGAATTAGTTAAAAACTTATATAAATTTGGAGTCAACTATATCTTTCTGCTATTACGTTACAATTTGAGTATTTCGTGCTCTATTTTGACACCCCTATAAGTCTAATTAAATTTTGCTCAAAATATAAAAGTTATAGATTAATGACATATTTTTCTAATTATAAATTTTGGGCTCAAATGCATTTATGGTTTGAGAAATATTTTCAAAAAACCTAGCCATTGTTAGTTTGATATTCTGCTACAACTCGAGTAATTTGAGCTCTGATTTGACCTCTGTACGATTCAAAATAAATTATACTTAAAACATGAAAATTGTAGATAATTGAGATATATTTCTAACTGTAAAGTGTGGGTTTAAAAGAAATTACAATTTGAGAAATATGGCTAAATTACCGAGCTACTATCAGTCTGATATTTTACTACAACTCGAGTATTTCGGGCTCTAATTTAACCTCTTTACGCTTTAAATAATTTTTTTTTCAAAACACAAAAGTTGTATATAAATAACTTATCTTTTTAACACTATCTGATGGGTCTCAATCCAATTTACGATTTGAGAAATATTGTAAAAATACAGAGTTGTTGTTAGTCTACAGTTCTGTTACAATTTGAACCCTTCAGACTCTAATTTGACCCCTATACACTTTGAATTAAAGTTTTCTCAAAATATAAAAGTTGTAGATAAATTAAATATATTTCCAACTCTAAATATTGGGCTCAAATGATATACGGTTTATGAGATATGCTCAAAATACCGAACTCTTGGTTTGGATATAACACTGAAAATGCTAAAATGATAGAATTTGATTAGTAATCATTTTAGGGAATATGAATTGAGTCCTAAATGATTTACTAGACATTACAACAGTATGGATAATGTATAGGTAATTGAATCATAAAATTTATGAGCTAAGGTTATGAGAATATGTAACTTAATCACGAAAATTAATGAGATCAGATTACAACGAATTTTGGATGTTTAGGACTCTGGAAGCTATATGTCCAGGATATATTATAGGTCTTGAAAACTATATGTCCAAGGTATATTTTAGACTTTGGAAGTTATATGTCCAAAGTATCTTTTAGGCTTTGGAAGCTATATGTCTAAGGTTTAAAGAGATGCAATTGGATGATTGCCTCAGTAGCTATATGACTGAGTATGACCCGGTTCTGTGGGGATCTTCCATTTGCAGTGACTTTATACGTAAAGGTTGTTAGTATTGTATTTATTATTTTGGCAGTTCATTTATACCATAAAATATTTATACATGCACAAATTGGATGAAATGAGATAATAATTTAATAATTTCCTGTTATAATATTGGAATAGTATGATTTACTTTCATAATTTGATAATTGTATAAACATATTTGTCATTCTTTCAATAGAGAAAATCATTTAGACCGTACCTGCTCGGTTGGTTTTTCTACTATCTTTAACATGAAAAGGCCAAGTAAAAGTGGGAACTGGGAGCTGGGAATCAGGGAGTTTGAAATAGGACAGGTCAAAGTTCACTGAAGAATGTATCGTTAATTTCAAACCTTTTTATATTTTATTCATATCATTTATTATTTTCAGTATTATGTATTGTGTGACCATAAAATATGTTAATAAGGCCTATTTGAGATTTTGTGTTGTATTTGGAGATTTGTATTATGTTTCCAGCAGTTCGTTTGGTTGAATTATTCATATTATTTCGTATAGTGACGTACTTAAGGTTGTTATATAACTTGGGGCATTACATTAATGGTCTATAATGGTATCAGAGGCGGCTAAAACTGTTACATAATAGCGTTATGTAATGATAACAATCGATATTTAAAACCGTGGTAGTTACTAACAAATGAACAAGTACTCATATTGCATAAATTGGAAATTGGTAAAACGCAATTACATGTTTAGAACAGTCCACTACTTAAAGAAAACAAGTACATAATTTTATTTCTAAACAAAATAAAAATAGATGAAACTGATATAACAACCGAATAACTCCTGGTTGCTTTTATTTCCTTTTTATTTAGATCTTATAGCTGTTGCTTCTCGTACATAGATGCCTTGCAACACTTTATATACCTTATTTTGATATGCTTGCTCCCTGCAAAAATACATTAGATGTTAAGGCATATTGGCTAATTAATTTCTAAGGTTATTTTTTAATTATTTCATGCATTTTGAACAAAAATCATGACAACCTCATACAACTGAAAATTTGAATATTTATCATAAACTTAGTGAAAGTTGAATTGAAAAACTTTTCAAGAAGTCCGTGAATTAATTTAATTTTTAAGTCCGTTATGTTAAAATTGCAAAATGGTGTGATATATCAAAAATTTGTCAAAAAATATATCCAAGTAAATTAAAGTCTTTGCATGTGTTGCAAGTAAGGCTCATGCCAAGGTTGCGTTTTTTTTCTTTTTTTAATTCCTTGACCATCACCATCTTGTGCTTATTTGCTTTGAAATTTTGGCTGTGTTATGACCTAAATAAGCAATTTCTGATGATACCTTTTATTTACAATATAGTAATAATTGTAAGGACTTCTTATTTGTGAAAGTGTGGTGGTGGAGGTGTCGGTAGAGGCTGTGGCAAGAAAAATGGCGGTGGTGTTGGAGGCGGATGAGATGGTGAAGGTGCTGGTGCATGTGGTGGTGGTGGAGGCCGAGGCAAGACAAAAGGTGGTGATGGGGGCGGTCGCCATCTTGGGAGAGGAATACAATGCTCTGATATTATGAAAGGAAAAGGAATGCAAGGTCGCGGCTGATGTATATGAGGTGGGCCAGGTGGCGGAGGCGGCCCCCCGATAGGAGACTGTAGGAGTTTGCGACTTGACGATGCTGCTGAGATTTCTAAAGGCAAAATGAGAATCGCGATGGCTACCATGAGAGAAATACGTGCCTTGCTCCCCATTTTTCTAACCCAAGGAATTGATGTTATGATTTTTATAACCTTCTTAATCTCTTTATATACCACTTGGGTTTCTACACTTATAAAGCAATATATAGAGTACGGGTATAATAAATGATTGTAGAAAAGTAGTCAAGGCAAAGAGTTACATTTCAACTTGTTCTGAATTTGCCACTTTTGTAGAGGCTGATCCAAGCTTAGTATAGGCTTTAAGAAAGTATAAATTAAAAATTAAAATGGTGCTTCAAATAAGTTTATTTATTTGCAGAAATAGGTAATTCTTGTAGTAGTGATGATGTAATATTTGCTAATAACTTCCGTTTTGAATACTAATTTCACGTGTAAAATCTTATTTAGTACCGATTCTTCCGAAAGGCTACCATGTTTGACTATTAGGTTTATTAATTGAAAAAGAAAAAATAAATTAGTTTTTGTAATATTAAAAGAATTGAATTAATTTGAGATTGACATAATATCCTACACTCCATGTCTGCGAAAGGTTTTTAACAAAATTTTTGGTAGTTTGTATTTTAGAGATTTTTTTCTCAAAATGCTTTAAATACATATGATTTGTCTAACTATATAAAGTGAACATATCAGGAGGAAATATAACCGTACAAATTAATGAATACATGAAGAAACTAAATCTATCATACCTAATAGTAAAATATATGGAAACTCTTCTAAATATAATCTCTCGATGACTCAATCAATGTTTATTTTCGGTAAAATAAAATTATATAATTGCTAAAAGAGGAATAAAACTCAAACATTTTCAGCCATAAGCCAAGGTTAAAAACAAACAATAAAGTTTTTGTTTGATTTTACTAAACATTAGAGAAGTTTTTAGACTTGAAAAATAACATAAATCTTACTAAAAAAATAACATAAATCTTAACATATGTATATTCATGAGATAACGCGTGCATAAAAAACCTTTTTTTTCTTCTTTTTTTTTTTTACATTACTAGTTAACACCAACGCCATGATTTTGTTTCCTAATTAGCATTAATATATTTACAATATAAGACTAGGGTTCCGATCAGTTTATTAAAACAATCTCAATTAATATTTAGCTTTTCTATTTCTTATCATTTTATTGGAGTCCATTGTTCGTGGAGCCTGAAACTTCCCGTATCATAATCTGACCTCCAAACTCCGTTGTTGATTATAAGTATAATTATTTAGACGGGCACAATCATGACCAACCCCTTTATTTTAACTTCAAATGATTTCCACTACAAGAAAACCGGCATATAGCAATTGAAAAAATGTTTGTTGCAAACAGCAACAGATATTGGGACGAAAAATAATATTTTAATATTTGCAACGAAAATTTGAAAAGGCATAATTTTTGTTGCTAATAAAACCCGGAAATGTTTTCCTCCATAATTTATTATGGAATTTGCAACAGAAAAAAATTGTTATGAAATAGGTCGCAAAAGCCATTGCAAAAGTCGTCACAAATTATTATTATTTTTTATTTAATATCCTCCCATAGCAAAGCCTATTGGTAAATTCCGTGTCAAAATTCATCGCAATTTTTTTATTATTATTAAATACAATTAAAAACTTTCTGTCACAAAATTCATTGCGAAAGTCCATTGCAAAATTCATCGCAATATTCTATTTAGAATTAAATAAAATAAAAAATGCGCCGTCGTAAATACCGTTATAGATTGAAAAGTCCGTCGCAAAATTCGTTGCAAATATCCATCACAAAATCTATCGCACTATTTTTATTATTGTTAAATACAATTAAAAACTATCGATCGCAAATTTCGTTGCAGATGAAAGTGTCCATTGCAAATGATTCATCGCAATAGCGATCGCATATAATAATTTAATATTAAATATAATAAAAAGATTCTTCGTTGCATAATTTGTAACAAATGTAGAAATATCTGTTACAAAATCCGGTACAAAATGCTCAAATTTCACTATAAAACTAACACTTCTTCTCAGTATATGCATAACAAAATTCCGTCAACACCCAAATATGTCCATTTCCAACCTTCTTGTGTGCATATCGGCTATCTTCAATGTACTATGCTGATGTTGTTGTTAATATGTGCGTGATTGCTATGAGTTAGATTTTTTATTTTTAAATATATATAAATATATAAATAAATTTAGAAACCATAAATTATAAATATAAATATTTGGAAGTTTGTAAATAAGTTTTTTTATTAAATTACATACATGTATCATCACTGTATATAATTACCATAAAATGTGTAGCGAAAAACAAATAATAGCAAACCATTGATGTACCGAAGGGTATTAAATAAATTACTTGATCTTACATTTCAGAATAGTGTAACTGAATTTTTAAATTTTACAAGTAGTCAACCTCAATATATGAATAGAAATAAGAATAGGTATCCATATAGTAAGTACACGAATAAGAAACTTTTTTTTGTTGAAGATGTAGAGTACCACCTTGTTAGAAAATATTTTATTAAGAATTATTGTGTTTTGAATCGTCATGAAAAAGAAGACGTATCAAACCTTACACATTCACATCAATCATCTTATAAAGCATCCAATTATGTTCCGGAGCCGACTTTCATAAGTAATGAAACGGAGCATAATCCATTTAGAATAATGGTGATGGATGTAGCTGGATCTACCTTTAATACAGGGGTTGAGGAAGAATCTCCCGATCCGATAATTATGCATTTATATGATATGCTTTATGCAACAGGGCAAAAACTGTGGCACGGGTCGATGCACTCACAATTATCTTCTGTGTCTCACATGTTAAGTATCAAATCAGAACATAATTTGTCAAAATGGTGCTATGATAAATTATCTGGATTTTTTAAAGAAGTATAGTCGGAAGACAACAGGATGACATCTAATTTTTATAAGACAAAAAAATTAGTTGAGGGAATGAGACTTCCTGTAAAGGGAATCCACCAAAGAGGTTTAATAATTGAGGGAATGATACCAAGGATCAAGATGGTGTGACGTATATCAACCAGAAGGCCCACCGCGTACATGTAAGCATATATTAACGTAAATTTATAAATTGAAGTTTAATAATTATTTTATTTTTATTAATAATTTTACCATTATAATATAGGATACGCACATAGCACCTGAGGCCGAGAGGTCTCAACCTCTTTCCAATACGCAAGAACATCGGGTCGTCGACTAAAGTCAGCTTTTTTATTACGCAGTCGGTGGCCCGAGCCATGGTAGATTACAAGGAATGAGGTCGAAGTCCGGTATCTTCTCTAGTAAGTCCACGACGTTGAGTTCGACGACCCGGTCTTATGCCACCCAGGGGGACCTGCAGTAGCAGTACGAGACCCAACAACGTATCATTAAGAAGATGGAGCAGGAGATTGAGAAAAATTACCAGCGCAATGAGGATGATGCACTGGTGCGATCACAACTCTTATCTCAGCTGTATAGTTAAGATAGCGTAGTGACTTCACTACAGTCGAGGGCCCAAATCTTAGCCAAGAGATTTGGAGTCGTCATACCCCACCTCCCCTTCCGTAGTGAAATGATTATTTTCTCTTTGATTCTGGGTCTGAGTTGTGTCCCGATTTGGCACAGCCCCCGTCGGATAACATGTAAATTTATTTTTTGTAAATTATTATACAAAAAAAAAAAAGAAA
>MKEJ01034762.1:0-12010 GCA_001753735.1 Embelia ribes
TATAAAATGTACTCAATATATCATTTTTCTTAAATTTTAAGGGTCAAGTTTGTTCATTTTTTAAACTCCGATAACATCACTGCTGTAAGAAAAACTATGGAGACAAAAAAGAATTATTGTTAAAATTATGAAGACTTTCTATAATTATCCCTAGCAATATCTTTTGAAAAAAGATATTTTGATAAATGGTAATATATGTGTTTTGTTAAATACATTATTATCCTTATTTGGTTCAAATTATTAAGTAAAATAGTTGTAATTTTGCAATAGTGGTGGGATATTTTTGGATTGTAAAATAGAGAAAATATAGAAGACCTTCACACTTTTAAAATAGAATTAGATAATTAATTCTTTTACTTAGGCTTAATTAACTAAGAAGGAATATGGTAGTGATTAAATTAATTAAAGTCTTTATTTAGATCTTTAATCATTAATCAATTCTTTCATGCGGGTTTAATTAATTAATTAATTAACAAAATATATCTAATCTATACTTGTAAGACCTCTTTGTACAAGAAATTTTTTTCCTTGTAATATAAAGGAATTTTTGTATTTTCAAATCAATTACTAAAAAATATGAAAATTTTATTATCAATATTTTTAATTAAAATTAGTAGTAATAAATTATCCTTACTTTGTAATAATTTTCTTATACCAATTTTGGTACAAAAAAAATTCATGCACAATATATATAAGAAAAAAAGTTTCTGGTATTGAGAGCTACCCATGTTAGTTTTGATGTCACTCACGCTTCTATAATTTTTTCTCTTGTGATGTCCCTTTCTTTAGTCTATTATTATATACGTGACACCTCAACTTCCACGTGGTTAAAGATCCATTATTTAACTAATCTTCTTAATGTTTAATAGGCAGCGAGTACAAGTTTTGGTCACACGAAAAAAAATTCATAAAAAAATTAAATGTAAAAATTATGGGGCTTGACATTTTCTAACAGAGTTCCATACTTTTGTGTTAAAATATTAATATTTTAGAAATTGTGGCCAAATCAGTTTATATATATTTTATAATCTTTTCTCCGAGTAAACACAAATTCAAATTAGAGCAGGATTTTATTTAGAATTGCTTTGGTCAAAACTGCTTGCTATCTTCTGCTCCTGTTCAATATGTGCGGTTCTCTAGAGAAAGTTCAAATTTGCAGAATAGAAATTGGGCACACGTTTAAAATTTTCTAGAAAATCTTAATAAGATGATGGTTCTATGTTTCTTCATTTTAGGATGAATTCATTGAATTTCGCCCTTAATAATAATTTACATGATATATAAACAAGGGTAAAACGCATCCATCAAGTTTTGACCACAATATTGTAGTTGTACAAACTATTTATTGTACAAAATTCGTTTTTAAAATAATTACCAAACCAATATTGATCCAAAAGTTGCAGTTTCAAAAAAGAAATTCTACAAATGAAAAATAAAATATCACAGTTTCAAAATCCAATGTTTATTGTACAAAAATTGAAACTTCACTTTTCAAATAAAAGATAAAATATCACAGTTTCAAAATCCAATTTTTATTGTATACAAAAATTAAAGTTTGTAACTGCGTGTTGTCTGTTCTCTAGAAAAATTACAACTTCAAGCTGCAATTTTTGGAACAACTTTTATTTGGTAATTATTTGAAAAATAATTTTCGTTTGGTAAATATTCTACAAAATGATTTTATATTATTGTGAAAAACTTCGCATCTATATCTTATGAGATTTGCAAAATAGGCACTTAAATCCTGTTAGTTTGGTTAATAGGCATCTAGATCCCCAAACTTTTAAGGGAGATGCACTCACAACCCCTGCCGTTAATTTATCAACATTTTCCGTTTGTTTACCTCTTTAACCATGTGAATTGACCAAAATTGTCAAATTAAGAATCTACAGTGGCCATAACAAAAATTATAGCTTAAATACGACAAAACGCCAAAGAAACTTTGTTAAACTTCCCACATCCAATATTTATAATAAACTCTCATGTTACTTAATGTGCTCCTCTTGCCGAAAGTAGTGGACTATTTTTTAACATAATATCAGATCTTACAATCTTTTTGGCTTGATAACCTAAAATTACTATTTAGTGACAGCCGTTTGCAAAAACCGTTATGTGAACTAGTTGTACTAGGTGACCCACCCTATCTATTTTTCTATTTAGCTTATGCAAAATAAAAAATCATAAATGCCTAAATCCTCCCTATATTCTCTTTATTTCTCCCTTCGCTACCATAATCAATTTTTAATCCATAACTAAAAAATTATGTTTTATCCACCTCAATCTACTGAAAGTATGATTTCTTATGAGCCGATTATTATCAGTTCTCTACCTGTTATTGTTACTAATTTTCTCACCTTGATCTACTGCAGGTGTGAAAATTTTAAACCGTATTATTATTGACTTTAAAACTTTATTCCCCATATACTATTATTTCATTATGAATGTTAACTTGGTTAAATATTCCTATATTCTACTTTTTTCTCCCCTCTCTATTGCAACCAATCTTTAATTCATACTATTAAAAATTATACTTTACTTATTTTGATCTACTGCAAGTACAGTTTCTTATTAGCCGTGTTATTATTGGTCCTCTACCATTATTGTTACTAGTTTTTTCACCTCAATCTACTGTTATTGGGTAGTGAAGTTACAAGTGAATTGTAGAATTACAAAATTTCATATTCAAGATGAACATTATGCTTCACTTCATGTCCATCTTGCGGGATGTTAAAGAATATTAGATAAGATATTAGCACATTTTATATAGATTTGATATGATCTTGACTTATTATGTAATACTTACTAACTCTATATATAAGTATTGCTCAACTCTTTATGATTAAATCTCTCAATATTTTATAATTGCAATAATTACATGGGTAGATTTCATATTTTAAAACTGGTTTATAAGGAGAGAGTGTCCAAATAATTATAAATAAGAGTTTAAATTTATTATTAATCAATGTGAGATAATGTTTAACACTCTTCCTCACTTGTTTGCATATCAAATCTCTGAAAGCCCAACAAGTGCAGTTAAACAGGTGGAGCCAGCAAACACTTTTAATTTAATCAAATAAATGAGCACTTTTGGATCTGATACCATGTTAAAATTATAATTGCAACAATTACATAGATATAATTTATCCTTGAAAATTGACTTGTAAAAAGAGTGTAAATATTAGATTTATTATTAATCGATATGGGATAATTTTCAACAAACTTAAACAATTTGCTATGGATTGTAACCGGAAAATTTACAATAAAGAAAATGTATGTAATTGAGCAATTGAGACTAATAATAGTGGTGATATGTTAAAAAAGACACTTAATATCTTTGAAAAGGAAATATAATGGGTGATTCTATTGGGACTAAATTGTTGGCTACAAGTATTACATTTTTATCACTTCTATAGGCATCACGATGATCAATTTTGGCACAATCAAATATGATGAAAATATTCAATCCCAGTAAAGTCGATCATAACTTTCGACTTTAGTATAGTTAAATGTCTTCAGTACATTCGCATCTGTCAAAGTCGATCTTACATGGTGTATCGTAATTTTTTTTTAAATAAAAATATGATGCCGGTAGCAAACATTATGGTCTCAATAAAATCACCCAGAATAAAAGACAATCCACGATTGACTATCTCTTTCTTTTTCTTTTTTATTGAATTTGATCCATTTATAAATATCTCAAATAGCCAAATTTGAGAATCATGCAGTTAAGTGAATAGGAAAATCTCTTAATAACATGGTTACTTACAATCTTTTAAAACTTTCATTTATCAAAAATGAAAAAACCTTAATAAGCCACATACAATAATAAAGGCTAGAGTTAGAAAAAAATATGTTGTATGTTTCTCTAATTTTGTAAGCTATGATTAAAAATCTAAATCTTCAAAGAAGTGAAATAAATGATGGCTTCTTAATTTATTTTTATCCTCATTGTTATCCATTACATGATTAGTGTGATTTTGGATGAGCATTTTGGTCCATTCACATGGTCAAATAAGTCAACTAATTGGGGGTTGAAGGGAATATTGATAAGAGTAACGATATTTATATCAACTATTTGCACCAATTTGAATTTTGTGATTCATAATTACTCACATTATCATATTTTTTTAGAAGTGAGAGAATATGTGATGATATGATTAATTATGAACCACACAATTCAAGTTGGTACAAATAGTTAATAAAAATATTGTTACTCTATTGATAAATTAACGGAAGGGATGTAATTGCTTAATGACTATGAGTTTAGGGAGCCTACGTTCGTATAATTGAAATTAGCTGGATCTAAATGCGTAATTAGCAAAGCTCGGGGAATGTGACGCTATTTACCCATGTACTTAAATGGCACGTGATTGTAATTTTTGTATTTTAATAATTCTTTAAACCTACAACAATATTTAACCATAAAGTGGATTATAAAACGTCTGATGATCCATAGACGGATAACTTTTCATGTCTTCAGAGTTGTTCTAGGTTGTCAAAAGATAAAGAAAAACAGAGACTTATATATAACAAAATTTTACACGCATGTATAAAATATGCATCTTTCAATAAAATAATTGTAGTCCCAAATGATGTAAAAACTTTCATATGTTTTATTACCTATCTAATGTTATAATAATTTAACAGCACACGGACCAAGTGATGTTGAAATAATTAGCACCGTTAATTTGCTCAAATTGCTACTATTGGATTGGTTGATATTACTAATCAAATCCAATGATAGAAGCAATTATTTGAGCTAATTAAAGAAAAAAATTAGTGGATGCGTATTTCTTTCATTCTATTTAGCATCTAAGTGCCTGTCGAACGGATCGGGAGTACTGGTTTTATATCCCCTCACTTTATTTGTGATAATTTATCAATCTTTAAACTATTTTTCACAAATTCAAGAAAATTGTATACATATTATATCAAAATTATCTGTCATTTTAATCACTAATTATACCGGCCTTAATTTTTTATTATACCTTGATGAACATAAGTCAATTAAGGGTAAAATATCTATTGTTCCCTCTTAACTTTTGCCAACATCAATTTTATCCCCCTACTTTAATTTTTTTCTTTTAAAAGTTCAAACCTTATGATTATTTCTTGTTATTGTGATATATCACTCGAAAGCTAACTTGTTAGCTATGAAAACTTAACATAGTATCAAAATAAAGTGTTTTTTCTTATGTAATACATGTGAACAGGCAGATTCATAATTAGAATATGGCGGTCTAGAACATCATATAATTTTTTCATGAAGATAAATATTATACATGTTTTTTTAATAATAGGATAAAGCTGCATAAAAAAGATTCCACTAGAAAATAAGACATTGGGTGAATTTTTTCAAGATGGGGGGGTGGGGGGAGGACCTATCATACTTATAGGTTCAACCAGCACATAAGTATTTCTATATATTTTATCAGTGATATTATAGTTTATGCTTTGTGGATATGAATTTCTATATCTTTGTTTTTTTCTTCTCAAAAAGTAAGCTACGAATTTCTTGATAAATTTACCGTTATTTCAACATGCATTCCACAATTTTAAAACCTTATATTGAAAATTTTGGTTTATTTTTAAAGAATTTAAATTTTACTCTTTTTACCAACAAATAATTATTGGGTTTGACTAGACACACAATTTAGGTAATATTAAAAGCTATTTTGAAATAACTAAATTGGAAAGGAATTGACCATTATAGTCATATCATTTTTAGGTGCCATCATTAGAATTTTTTATTTTCAAAACATTCCTTATTTGGTTTTTTCTTAGTAATAATTGTTGAAAATTTTATGATTTTCATGTATATTTATGATATTGGAATTCGTAAAAATAACTTATTTTAAGTCATTTTTTATATGGCTTCCACATAATATTTTTGGTAGTTCTTGGGTGGGTTTTAAATCTCATAGTGCGAGTTTCGAGAAGGTACATTTACATCGTCAAAACTATAAATGTTGTAAATAGAAATTGGCTTCAAAGTGAGGTGTTCAAGTGGGGTTGTGGGAATTATTCCATTTCAACAAATTAAAGGATCAATGAGTTGAAAATATAAAATCTTATTTGCTTGTAAGAGGTGTAATCTGATACATCACTTGCACATGGAAGTGGAAGCAACACACACGCAGGCGCGCATTATTAGACTGGCCTACCGGCCAGCTCAAGCTCGAGCTCAGGGCTTGGGCTTGGCTACTGGTTTGCACATGACGCGTCCTTATCTGGGTCTGGGTCAGGGTCTGGGTCAAGGTCAGGGTCAGGGTCAGGGTCAGGGTTTGAGGTCAAGGTTGAGGTAGGGTTCGCGTGTGTGGTTTGAATCTAACATTTTATGTTCTAAAAATTTAATTGATTTATTAAATAGTTTCGAAAAATTACATAAATATCTAATGAGTTATAAAAATTGCAGGAAATTCTAGAGGTTTTAGAAGCAATATCTGGATTCCTTGCAATTCTTCATTTCATAACGTAATGACCTATGATCACCCACTATCTTCTGCATTAAGGCATGGATGCAACTCTCTCATAATAGTGATTGATGTATTGAGTTGTAACTTCTCACATGTCGACTTTCAGCTATAAAAATGGCTAATCGTCAGCCATATTTTCCATCCATGAAATTGCACAACATAATCCCTTTTTGCACACATACACACAGCCATATAAAGAGTCTATGAGGATATCACACTACAAAAGACTCGACCAGTGCAGGCTAGATGCAACTCAGGTGGCGAACAAATTGGATTTAAAGGAATACGGTTAAACTGTAGTCTCGTCTGAAATCTTAATCCATACAGTGTATTTTAGTAATTTCATTTCTAACAATGTTGTAAGAATATTAGTTTATTTTTTTTTATAGTTGTTCATTAATAAATTTTTATTATTTCAAACTTATTATTTTCAGTTTATTACCTTATTGTTATTCAGAAATTATTTAACCACAACAACACCAATAATCATAAATCCAATTTTTTGTTGTTGTCAAAATAATTTTCAAATTATTCTGGAATAATAGAAATTTATTTTTCGTATTCTGGGATATCCTTTGTAGAATCAATTTGGTATCTTTGGTAGAACATTTTCAGATATGGTAGTAATTCAGTTTAATAAAATTGTTCATAATTTCTGCTTGGTGAAATTTTGGTTATGTCATAATCTATTATTCCTAATATTTTTGCATTTTAATTGTGAGTGTTTTCTGTTTATATGAAACTAAAACAGAGGAAAATGTGACTCATATAGTGACCAAGGAGAATGGGGACAACAACAACCAACACTGCTGGAGTGGCTCAAACTATGGGGGCTAAGACACCAACTGCTTTGGCTCTGCCAAACATGCCTATCTCTCAGCTTGAGAGGCCAGAGAAGTTTAAGGGTAGCAACTTCAAACATTGGCAGAAAAAGATATTCAATTTAACAAACCTTATTTGATCTAGTTCCTCAAGAAGACTGAGTTGGTCCTAAGCGAGAACGTTTAGAATGCACAGTTGGTTGCGACAATTAAGGCATGAAAACATGCCGACTACCTGTAGCGACCTTATATTCTCAATGCTATCGATAATACTTAGTTTAATGTATACTCTCCCAAAGAATTCACAAACATAATTTTGGGATATTTAGAGAAGAAGTACAAGATGGATGATGAGGCGCAAAGAAATTTGTGGTCGCAAAATTCCATGCATTTATAATGGTGGACGGGGAAGAGTATTATTGAGTAGATGGAGAGAATTCAATATTGGGAATAGCAATCAAGCACTCACGCCCATTCTCAAACCACAAGGAAAGTAAATATTATATTTGATCCCAATATAAAAAATACGATTATCAACCATACGCAAAACTAAACGATATGTAAAAGACATCAAAATTTAACGTGGGAAAAATCTTTTCAAACTAAGAGTAAAAAATTAATAGGGCTACGCATCCACCAAATCAATCCACTAACCAAAAGAGAAAATACAATCAAATCACATCGTGTATATGCAAGGGATATTAATATCAAATAGATACAAGAGTAAAACCACAAAATAAAGCAATAGGGAATACCCAAATGATCATTAATATATAAAATTGTGCAAGTAAGTGTTGAAAACTAGAGTGAATAACTGAATTCATTTAACATTCGATGTACGTTTTGCATATTATTTCGATATTGCAATTTTCCATATATATTGCAGGAAATCGGTATCAAATTGGCCAAAATAGCTACTTCAGGAATGTGTCGAAGAATGCATGTTCATAAAAAATGCTTGGATACTGAAATTTGAAGATAAAAAGTCGACAAAGTGATAAAACTACAGAATTTTTGAAGCAGGGCAAGCTGCCCTCATTTTCCATAGTTGGATCTATTGAAGCATTGCTTTGATAATCAAAGTGCTCAGGTTGATCAAAGGCTTAGCAACTCTTGTTTGTTCTATACTTAAACCTAACTAAACCCTTCAACCTTAACCCTAAACTTAGTCCATCCTTGCCAATACCTAATTAACAAGCATACAAGTCATATGTGAACTTAAAAAGAGTAATGATTAAAACTTAGTGAGTTTAACTAAGTTAACACTCAACCTCACTCTTGCTCTTCTAAGCAACACTCAACCTAGCCTAATTGGAGACTAATATGAAGACTTCTTCCTAATTAAAAAGAAAAAATGGTGATTATACAAGGTTGTACACTCAACTTCCAAGAAAAGGGTTAGTCTTGGGCAATTTTGGAACACTTTTACTTATCATTTTTTTTCTTCTTCTTAGTTTAGCTATAACTTCTTACTAGATTTTTCTTATTTTTTTTCGTCTGCTTCTTCTTTCTTTCTTTTTCTTGTTAATTTGGAGGTTGGTAGAAGAAGGTTTGGGGGTTAATAGCTTGTGTTTTGGGTTGAAGATTGTATCTACAAAAGGTTGTAATTTCAATTGGCAAGAGTTGTAAGTATCACTTTCTTATCGACTAAGTTGATTAAATTTCAAGTTTAATTGGTAATTTATAGTAATTTCAAGTTTTGTGTAATTATTGTTTAAATTAGTTGTAATTTAAGTATTGTTATCGTGTCAGATAAATCATCATGTTTAAATCTTCATGCTTTATATTTCAAGTTGATATGTTCATTTTCGATATGTTAGACTAGTCGTATTCTTGCCTAGAGGATAAAAATAGGTTAGTTGAAATCCCCGAACACCCTAATTGATAAGATTGATTTTCAAAAATCTTAATCCGAAAAATTGAATTTATTTATAAAATCTACGGTTTTTAAAAACCTATTAGAAGTAAATTTGAAATTATCTACGAGGAGTTATGGAGATTGAAAACCTCCCGATGGCACACTAGGTCGAAGTACACCAGATAATAAACGACCATGATTTTCTTAGCAAATTTAACCAGAACTCATCTTTTAGGGTAATTCGGGGCAAAAATTAACTTATTAGATTCCCCAATATAGGCAAGACTTTATTTATTCTTGTTAACATGTTTATTTGCTTATCATACTTTTGTCATAACCAGAGCCCTTCCTGTGTCGGGACAAAATCAAAGAGAAAATAGGAGTAGTTTTAACTTGATTAATTTAGTTATAAAAGAAAAACAAAATATGAATTCTGAAGATAGAATGGTACGATTTGAGTTTTTCTAGAATTTCTTCACGCTTTGGAGTTCTTGAGATTCGATACTGGGGACTTTTTCTAAGAAACGTGCAGCATTCCTTAGTGTATTTGCTAAGTATTGAAATCCGCATGTTTAAGGTTCAGTTAAAGCACTCACACACGAAAATAAGTCAAAGACAACAAACATAGTAATATGTCGACATATTGTACCTATAAGTCAATATACACTTTAAATATCGGCAAGGTGGGATGATGACTTTTGAAGAACACAAAATGTCACCTATTTGCCTCGACAAATAGTATTTTTTTGACATATTTATATTTTTTCCGACAAACATATGTACTTGGAAATGATTAGAATACTATTAAAAAAGTTAAAAAAAATGAGTGTTGTGCTTGCCAATAAATACAAGGAGTTTGCCAACTGATTGCTCATCATAAAATAGTCAAGGTATTTTGTCACAACGAAAAGTCCCTATTTACTAACAAATACATTGTATTTGCTGGCATATTTATTTTGCATGTTGACAAACATGAGTGCAGATAACAAATATTCTAATATTAAATACTACGGTTCGTGATGACTAAGCATGGGAAATATTGTGCAGACCTATACATGGTGGTGTCTCCTTATTTACTAGTATAAATACACCTTGGGACACTCCATTCTCACTACCAAGACTCAAATTCGAGGTTTCAAACATCTATTATCAACAACTCGAAATCTTCAAGTTCCCATTTCTTTTGAGTTTTAATTGTAAAAATCATTTGTATTCCATTTGTATTAGGGTTTGAGTGAGGAATTTTCTTTTCATACTTGTAATCTTGAGAGTGATTTATAAACTCTCATTCCTGAGTGAGTTGGATAGTTTTAAGAGGTATTACATTCAATTTGTGAGTGTAAGTACAAAGAACTCGGGTGACTAAAAGTTATAACGATTTCAAGTATCAGCAGCAAATCTACTTGGGAATAGTCTATGTTAGGACCCGGGATACTAACTGGTCTTTTATAGTATAAAGATTTCACTGGAAACTAAAGACAACTCTAAGGGGAATCTTGAAGAAGTGGATTAGTGGCTTTAACAAAATATTAAAATTATTACCGAACCACTATATATCACTACAATAAAATAAAAGAGTAGCAACAACCATATCCGTTGGAAAATTTGTTGCTGACTAGATTTTGCAACGGATCGCTATACATTGGCATTTAAGTTGTAGTAAAAGATCAACAACAGATTGGCCAAATCCATTGCTAATTATCAACAGGCAACTCCATTACAAATTTGAAAAAACTTATGATATACAAAATGATATATAAATCTATTACAACATCCGCTGCAAATCAAATTTTTAAAAAATATTATTTTTTACTAGACGTCGCAAACTCCATTGCTAAATAATAATAATAAATACTATTTTATTATTTTTTGTCACAAATTTGGTTGCAAAATAAATTAAAAAATTACTATTTTATTATTTTTTTATTGCAAAATTTGTTGCTAAATTATAATTAAAAATATTATTTTATTATCTTCCTCAGTAAAATTTGTTGCAAACTAAATTAAAAAATTATTATTTTATTACTGTCTGTTGCAAATTTTGTTGCTAAATAATAATAAAAAGTAATATATTATTATTTTCTGTCTCAAATTCCATTAGAAAAAAATAAAAAATTTATTATTCTACTATATTTCATTGCTAAATTATAATTAAAATATTACTTTATTATCTTCCATCATAAATTCTGTTGTAAATTAAATTAAAAAATTATTATTTTATTACTATCCTTGTAATTTTTGCTACTAAATACTAATTAAAAATATTATTTATTATAATTCATTGCAAAATCTGTTGGTAAATAAAAACTAAAAATTTTAAAAATATATATTACAAATTCTATAAAAAAAATTAAAAAATTAAAACTGCAAATATTTTTTACCTTTTTAAAATTTTTAATTTTTTTTATTTACATAATTTTGATATTAGGTGGGTCATTATAATGTCCAGGGTAAGGAGTCGGGCCATGGTAGGAACCAGATCTGGAACCAAAGAGAAGATCAGTGATATTCACCGCTTCATTCTGTGAAGGAGGGGATGGGGGCACAACTCTAAATATCTGTTTTAAGGCCTAAACCATTTGTTGTAGTGAAGACATCATGATGTCTTATGTCTGCAACTGAGCCAAGAGTTGTGATTGCACCCGAGAAGCCTTCTCGCCACGTCGACGATTCTCCCCTGCAATCCGCGCATTCTCCCTCAATGTTCTGTTGCTATTCCTGCAACTGTTGCCGAAGGTCCCCCTGGTGGCATAAGACTAAGCTATTAAGGTCAAATTTGTGGAATAGCCATAAAAAGAATAGGCCTTTGATCCCAATCCAAAGAACCTACCATGGTTAATATAAGGCCCCTATTT
>MKEJ01034768.1:0-17644 GCA_001753735.1 Embelia ribes
AAAATCTGAGTCTAACCAGTTGGACCAATTGATATGCAACTTTGGATTGATCCAAAGTTGCATATCAATTGGTCTAAAAGCTCCTGGATCGATTGGAGCCACTGGAATTTTTGGTCCAAACCCCTCGAGCTGAAAACTTCCAAAAAGACTCAGAATCACTTATAGACCCTAATTGAAGTGTCAAACAACTTTCAAAAAGGCATTTGAGAATGCGATTACTGGTGAACCCTAATGAAACCCCTGAAACAACCTCTGAAACCTCTATGAATGTATTTCTCCGACTTTGAGAAAGTACCCCATGACTAAAAGGTAGATGCTACACTATGAATGCATGACTATGACAATGATTCATAGTCCCCGACTGTGATAAGCATATGCAACTATGTAATGCATATGACATCTACAATGTAATGACACAATGACTACAAATGCAACGAAGAATATAAATAATATCACTAAGGGTCATTAATAATATTATTTAATAGTAAAAAATTTATATGAACTTCTGGGACATTACATCCTCCCCCTGCTAGGAAATTTCGTCCCCAAAATTAGTGTATACTACAAAAAAGCAATAATGCAATGGAGTCAATGGATTACTCAAAGTAATTAACTTGAGTCTTATTCCAAATGAACAAACTAGAATCCGAGGCCAACACATTTTCCAAACATAGAATAGGACTTCATGCATGTTGGTTCTACTCAAATTTAATTCCTACATATGAGTCGAGTAAGAGAGACCGTCAATTGCAAAACATTCCTAATCTATCAACGAAAGTACCTTGCGAACAAAACAACAAGAGTACTCCATGAATCCAAACATTAGGAAGAAACGTAAGGGAAGAGACTAGCTGCATAACATATAGCCTAGTCCGATAGGAAAAATGACATAACGTTCCCTTGGTAACTTATACCAACCCCTATCATATGAACTTATCTTACCCCCTTAGCATATGCATAACTATGCCTTCACTTTAGAACCGATAAAACAAAATCATATTCTAAATATGATACATTATAGACTAAACTATGAATTCAATGAATTATCACATATCGCGATACAGGCTAGTAAGAAGACTAATATCCTCCACCGAATGCAACACATAATAATAATACATTTAGATGCTAAATAGACATAACCAAAATAATAACATATCTAAATGAAAATGGCTACGCATGACTATATATGATGCATCGATAAGAAAACAATGCATGTCCTCCGTAACCACGTATGATGCATTTATAACAAAATAAAAATGCATAGCCTCCGCATGGAATGGAATCATAATATATCTTTCTACGTAGAAGGCTCATCTACATTCGGAATTTGAGGTATAGTATAAGATCTAGCTTGCTGAAACTGGCTAGGCTATGATGAACCGTGTCCAACACTGCCCCTATTGATAACCCCTATGAGAAACCCCTACACTCTGCCAAGAAGAAGAAGATGGCACAATAAAAGGTGGTCGAGAGCTGCCCTGAAGATGATGGTTGTAAGCCTGGCATCAGGAAGCTCTCCAGTAACCTCGAATGAAGATGGCCTTTATTTCCGCAACTACGACAAAAATTTTGGGGACAAGAATTCTGAGAATCCCCCTAAATATTTCAAAGGCAACAAAATGTCAAATTTCTACGATCCCTAGCTAAGTGATTTCGTTGGCCATAGTTGAAGTATCTGCCACTCTGCACAGTCAAACCCAAATTCGACGATCCAATAGGCAAAAAATTCCCATAAAAAAGATGAGTAGAAAAGTTACCTCGTCACCGTTTCCATCCACTACTTCCACCTCCACTACTACCACCATTCCCTCTTTTACCACTGCGGCTCCTCAAGCCAATACCCGAGCCTTGTATCGTATGAGAACCCGATAGTTGACCCAGAGGTGGAGACAAATGAGACATACTCATACGCTTCTTGTTATCCAAGCTATACTCTACTTCCATCGCCTCTCCATCATACTACTTAAAAGTATCATGTAGACCTGACACCATATGAGTTGGATTGAAGGCTGTAATCCATTCTTAAACTGATGACTCTAAAATCCTTCTATCAATACCAGCTCTGGCACATTACGCAAGTTGACCCAGAGGTAGAGATAAATGAGACACACTTATACGCTTCTTGTTGTCCAAACTATAATCTACCTCCATCGCCTCCCCAACATACTTATTAAAAGTGTCATGTAGACCTAACGCCACATGAGTTTAGATCAAAGGTCGTACATTCTTAAACCGATGACTCCAAAGTCATTCTCTTGATACCAGCTCTGGCACATTACGCAAGAGATCAATAAACAAGATCTGATACTCATGAACACTAGAAGTCCCCTGGGTTAAATTTACAAAATCCTCATACTTCCTTTCCCAAAGCATTTTCGGAAACAATTCCTCCAGAAAAAGTCCCCAAAAGACAATCCACATAATGCCTTCATGACTGTATATTTCATCTTGATTCTACCACCAATGAGCCATTTTTCCCCTTAAGTGAAATGGTGCAGTTGCCATTCTTAGATCATCTTTAACCATTTAGAGGGATTTGAAAATCGGCTCCACCTCCATGATCCATTGCTCGGCTCAAATTGCTTCCCCGTCACCCTTAAAAGTAGGGGGATCCATAATTCGAAAATATTTTTGGGCCGGAAATGTCCGAGTCTCTCCGCCTCCAAAAACACTCCTCGCCATTTGATTGAATGTTGATTCTAAGGCCTGAAACATCCTTGATGCTTCCACCTCTGGTCGACGATGAGCATTAGGTAGAATTTGAGGTTGAGCCAATAGTATCATCTTCGGTTACCTTCATACCATCCTCGTCTGTAGGCTTCTGAAGACTAGGAATGTTTTCTTCCTCTACCATATCCTCCATAGTTTGTGCCCACGTACACCTCATCGAAATTTCCTCCTCATGAATAGCTCTAAGTCGTCCTCTGCGACTTCAAGCTCCACCTTGAACTACTCAACCGCCTTGACGACCTTTTCTGCCTTGTGCCATTTAACTCTACATACAAGTTAAAAAAGAGGAAGAACGTCAACGATCAAGATACATAAATATATACTTATATATACATATGTATATGTATATACACACACACATATATATATATATATATCAAACTACATATATCATATGATCTTATACTTACCAATCGTGTAATATATACTACGCATAACTTAGCTTACACTAATGCATATAGGTGCTATATAGACATAACCGATATAATTGCCAAACTAGATGCAATGAAAGGTAATCTCTAACTGAATATATATACCAACATATGCATCAAGTCATGTACGTCTCTAACACTTACCAAATATATACATTTCATCCATCATATAACTTAACTTACGATTAACGGACTCAACTTGTTAATCGTTCTCCACTTAACAATTCATCTCTTAATAGCGGACAAAACTTAATGGCACTCCTAACTTAGTAGACCCCCTACCCCAGAACTCCTAGGTTTTTTTAACCCGGTTAGCTCTTATACTAACTTTTCACGCTCAGAAATCCGTGACCTGGGGACGTGAGATATAAGAATAGAAATATATAATTATTACATCCTATTTCCATAATACAAATCATCCTACCATAATATACTTAATATGGCTCACGAATACAACCTCCAAAACTTGTATATACATAAACATACAGTTCCACTACGAATAATAGTAATAAGGAAGGTATAAATATGTTCTCCATCTCCCGTACCAGAGTCAGAACATACCGATACTTTAGTATAACACATTGCTAAATCAGAATTGTGCTACTAAATCTAATATATGCAATCATCATGTCTGATACAAAAATAGCCTAAAACTACAAAATGTACCCTTGCAAGTAGCTTCATAGTCTAGCAATCGAGTCATAAGCCAAACTCTAGACCTATATAATTACATAATGATATACAATAGAAAAAAGGAAAATGTATGGGTCAAAAATCAATCAAATGATAAATTTGATAGTAAATGGTAAATAGCATGCATATAACATAAAAAATAAACATAATCATTTTATAATTATTACCACTTAAGTAAGGGTATAACACATACAACCATTACCTATGAAGTAATATCAGTATCGGAGAACATAACTTGTATAAGCCTACTACATAAAAAGGCAACATATATAATTATACGAGACTTAACTCATCCATTCTAACTACAAATCCATGCACTTATACATGTGATACTTATCTCGTTTATTACAACTACAAATCAATGCACTTATACATAAGAGACTTATCTCGTTTACTACAACTACAAATCAATGCACTTATGCATACGGGACGTTTCTTGTTTACTACGGCTATGAATCAATGCACTTATTCATATGCAAATGGGGTATTCCTTATACCCGAGATGATGTAACGTCTCTGATGACTAAACATCCTTTTATAACCCGCTACAACAAAACGATAACGAAGTCATAGGTTACGCCGCGACAAAACGATAGCATAAACCATGGTCACGCCACGATATAATGATAACATAAAACATGAATTTTCCCTTCTTAAAAATGCCACATTTTCTTTAAAATAGGGGGGTGTCCCTTATACCCCTTTTTCTTAAAACGAATCGGGACTTTTATATTGCCCTAGGTAACTTATGCCTATATACTTATAATTGCAGCATGCATGCTTATGAATGTAACATGAATACTTATGTATGTAGCATGAATGCTCATGTTCATGTCATGTTTATGAACAAGAATGATGCACCAAATGCCTTATGATCATGTTGCACCATATGCCTTATTTAAAACAAATGCCACAACAAAATGATGGCTTGGATAGGCATCATACTTACATATTTGCTACGACAAACGTGGCCTACTCTTGATTATAAGGTACAACAAAATGTATAAGTATAACGAGAAAACTAGGCTTGAACAACGTACAAGCATTTTATACTTGTTCGATAAACATGATATGAATATTCATACATAACATGCTCCCGATACTTAATCACATATCACCAACTTATACTTCTTAGCTTACTTACATTGTAATGCATACTTATACGCTTATTATATTGCATAATATCATACATATATGTTACAACATAATGTGACTTTACTTAACTATGGACAAACCTCCTCAAGTACTAGCATGCCTCCTCCGAATACTTACATACATCTCTCGAAATATTTACATAAAAGCATGTCACCACATAGGTGTCCTTTATTATATATAATATAAGAGAATGTATACTTAACTTCATACATGTATTACTGATGCCACATTTAACATAATAAACATAAGGCATCTGGGGAAAGCTAAGTTTATATGTAAATGAACATTACACTTAAAGCTTAAACATGAATGTACATTCTATCTACGCACAAATGTTCAAGCTTATAATATTGTTCATTTATGTCTGTACCTTAATACTTATGCTTCTGAACGTCTAAGCTAATGCCATACTGAGTCATCCCTTTATTAGCTCCTTCTAACGAGCTTTTTACACCATACGGAATGTGATGAACCTATATATATAAGTCATTTACGAAACAGAAGAAATAAATTTGAATAATTTATTTCAACAAAGCTCGACACGGAAATCAAGACAAATTTCACGATAATAGAAATTTATTATACTTACGTCAATACTTATGCCTCGTAATGGTTATAAAAAGGTGTGAAAACCTCGAAGCCAAACAACAAGCAATTCTAGATGATTTTGCCCCCATAAACACCAAAACTTCGGGCCCCAAAATGATCTAGCATACGAAATCGGATTGTATTACACCTACATATAAAAACGATCCATACAAGATAAGGAGTAAGAAAACCAATTTATTTCAACGTACCCGAAAGGCATGAAAATTGAGGGAAAACAAATGAACTCAGGAGAAAGAAAAACGTACACCAAAATAATCTCCCCGAGCCAACAATTTCAAAATTCTACTTTTTGAGCTCGGGCTAACTCCCGAGTTAGATGATTTAGAGCCAAGAAAATAAAATTCCCCTTTTCTCCCTTTGCTCTCTCTCTCTCTCTATCCAGACTTATATAAGAAAAATGTGATGGTGGGAAAAAAGGAGAAGTCAATAACTTAAAATCCAAGTTTGACTAATTGGATCGATCTAACTACAATTAGATCGATCTAACTGTAACTTTAGATTGATCCAAACGTACACCTGGATCGATTGGAGCCACTGGAATTTTTTGTCCAAACACCTTGTGCCAAAATTTTCTAAAAATATTTAGAATCATTCATAGACACTAATGGAAGTATCAAACAACTTTTGGAAGGCATTTGAGTGCCTGGAACTCGACATACACGACTTAACGTGATTGCCGATGAACCCCGGTGAAACCCCCGTAACAACCTCTGAAACCTCTATGAATGGATTCCCACAACTTTGATAAATACCCTATGACTATGAGGTATATGCTAATCTATGAATGCAACACTATGACCACAAATTAAAGTCCCAGACTATAACAGGTATATGCAACTACGTAATGCATACGACATCCACGAATGTAATGAACAACGACTATGAATACAATGAAGAATATAATGTAATGTCTTAGAAATTCCGAGTGAATTTTTCATACTTATAATAATATTATTGTACTACATACATCTTGCATGATTAAACAAGTAATGTAGCCTTATGCATATACTCATTCATGGCCTTAGCATTGGGTATTGTGCATAGATGTTAGTGTGGATATTGTGTTGGGGAATTTGTGAAATTGGTATTGTGAAATGTTAGTATAAATGCCTTAAGTGATATGGAGACATTTGTATTCTAGTATAGTTACGAGATGTAGTGTCGTAGCGAGGTTTAGCACATACATAGTAGTACTCGGATAGCATGCCATGTATTGTAAAGAAGTAGAAGAGTATCATGAAGTGGTTATAAGATTCAAGAGTTGGATTACGTGAAGTGTAGAAGAGTAAATGCAGTGTTTTGTCGAAATTTGTCGGAAGAGGCGTAAAATTGTGTGAAGTGAGTTTTGAGCAATCAAATGATAATCTGAATATGGAATAAAACTTCTATTAGTGTCTAGGAGTGATTTGAGATGTTTTTGGAAATTTTTATACTAAGGTATTTGGATAAAAAATTCTCGCAAGTCCGATTGATCCAAAGGTTATTTGATCAATCCAATAGTTATTAGATCTATCTATCAGCTTTTTATCAGATTTTAAGTAGGGTGAAAGAGAACTATTCCACTATCATTTTCTTCCCAATTTTAGAACATAGAGAGATAGGAGGAGGAGGAAAGGTCCAATAGCATCTAGTTCTTGAGGTCTAATCCTCAAACGAATATCGAATCATGATCACCGAAGTGTGGAGAGCATTTTGAGGTAAATCACGAGTCTCATCTTGCTAGTTCATTTTACCTTATTTTCTATGCTTAGTTGGTACGTAAAATTAAAGTTGATTTTATACATCCTCGTATTTAGTAGACCATCTTTAGTTTAGTAGACCATCTTAAGTTGTAGGTGTAAATTGATTCGAGTTCGATAGATAAATCGAACCTATGGTTAAAAAAGAAGGCGAATTAGGGCAATTTGAGGATTTGCTCTTGCAATTGTTTTAGCTTCGTATAAGGTATGAGTAGATTACAAATAGCAATATAAATTTGAATCTATGTATGTAATCAACATGTAAACATGTCTTGAATTCGTGTTTGGCTTAATGGTTGATATGTGGTATGTATATTATTTTGTGATTGTGAAGCTCATAAAAATGATTTAGACGGGTGACTTTGACGTTATGGAATATATATATCAATTGTGGCATTTATCGTACATGTATATATATTTTGCACGATACATTATAACATGTACATTTCTTTACAATTCATGTTAAATGGCATACATTCATAATATACATTGCTTATGTGTAATTTTTTGACTCAAGAGACATGTAGCGTTGAATACATGGAAAAATTGTGATTGTGATAATTGATAGGAATACCCTCAGAGTATAGGAAAAATGGGAGTTTGTATTATAAAAGGGGAATTATAAGTCATTACTCTATTCAGAACTATGTATCGACATTTTTCATACCTTCGTGACAACTCTGAGCCGGGCCTATAATTTGGAGCACCTCCCGGAGAGGGTCGTCATATGAGCAGGCATTTGTGATTTGTGTAGTTCCTCTATAAACCTTTGTGAGATACTAGTTCCTTACTCATGCGTTGACTCATAGCTTGGCCTTCGAGCTTGCGATTTGTGATTTGTAAGCGGACATTTGTGATTTGTGATTTGTGATTTGTGATTTGTGATTTGTGATTTGTGAGCGGGCTTTGTGACTGGGGTAGGATTTATGCTTAAGTGTTTGTGATTTTATTATTGGAGTATCATGGTGCATTGTACATTCACGAGTTGATTTCTCTATACATTCATGTTGATAAGATGTTCATTTGTAATTATGTGTAATTATGGTTGATGCAAGAGCATGTTATACATTTTGCTTACATCGTAGCTTGTTATTTAGCTTGTTGATTGGTAATCTAATTTGTAGCTTTTCTTTTATATCATACTCCTATATTCATTGATTTGCAGGCTACGATGCAAGTGTTGGGCATTCGTGAATGCTCGAGAACTATGATAGATGATCATGTATAAAGGTTCAATGTAATGGAGATTAGTCATAATTGTATTGTAGTTTAAATGTTATCGTGTTTAGAATTCGGAACATTATGTATATATAAATATTTTCGGACAAGCAACACACTTGCTTTGTATATCGTAGACTTGGAAAATTTACATTTTTGTAGCTATTATATATATGTAATCAGTTGTGGATTTGTGTAGGGAAACACAACTCTGATATATGTAAAATATGGAGATTTTGTGTATTTTGTGATTTTGAGTTGTATTGTGTATCATTTTATGTACTTTGTGCCCCTTTGTGGCTCATGTCTCCCAGTTTATGGGGACTTAGGGTGCGAAATAATATCGTTAAAGGTAATTAATAATATTATCTAATTGCAAAAAAATTATATAAATTTTCGGAACATTAAAAGGGATATTGTTTATTTTTATCTACCCCTTGATCCATTAGAAAGTAAATGTCTACTAAGGGTTACTAGACATGATAATTCTCTTCGGTCAATATTTTTCGGTCAACATTTTTCAAATTTAGGTGATTTCACACATTGAAAAAGCCGGGGATTCTTCATGATTGGTGAGGTTTATTTATTAGCTATATTGTTCTATTATAATAATAGAATAAACGCACGCAGCCTGTGCTTACACGAATTGCATAAAATTATTTATTTTTTAAATTATTGAATCGAACTGTCAATTATGTTATTTTATAATTTTTTGTCATTTTCTTCAGCATTAAATTTGTTCTTGGTTGATTTGATATATAATGATAGTGCAATTTTACTTTTCCACTCTTTCCACAACAATTTTAAAAAATTAATATACATATTTTACTCAAATATTATGAATTTAATATATATATTTTTCATAATATATAAATTTTTATCTGTAAATTGACATTGATATGATAAAAATATAGTATTTCAATATAAATAATTTTGATCATTTTTTTTATTGTAATCTTCAACATTTTGCTCCAATTAGAAGTGATTATGGTATATAATTTATTTGTTTTAAAATAATATTACATTTAGTGAAATTTATTATGATGATATTTTCAAATAAATTAATATTATTTTAATAAATATTATTTTCTAAGAAGTTTTAATTTGATGAAATTGCAATATGATAAGTTTTACTATTCAAACATGTGTCAATTAGTTATGTTTACATTTATCACAAATTAGGAAAGATAGTTGAAGAGATAATTTTTATATAATTTTCCAGCATAAATAATTTTTTTTATCTTTTTTTAATATACGAATATTTACTTGTAAAATTATATTGACATATATAACTTTCGAACATACATACATTTTATTATTTCAAAATAATAATTTTTATCTTTTTATTCCAATGCATAGAGTCATTTTAGTATATTTTTTATAAATTTTTTTATATGTTTGCAAAAAGATTAGATTTATAGGAATTATATTATGGCAATATTTTCAAATAAAATTTATGATTCTTAATCAATTCAATTGTTCAAGAAGTTTAGGTTTGATAAGGTTATATTATGTAAAATTTTATTTTCTAAAAATTATAAATTAAGGGGACACATGTCAGTTAATTATTTAAACACTTTTCACAAATAGATAAAAAACAATAGTTGAATGAACAAAATTTATACAATTCTACAAAATAAATCAAATTTATCTTTTTTTTTAATTATAATTCTTATCTTTTTATTATAATTTATAGAGTCAATTTTATTTTTGTGCTTTAATGTATTAAAAATGAGTATATTTAGAAGAATCTATTATAGTAATTTTTTCAAATATAGTAATATAATTTATTAAATTTTGTTATTCAAGACGTTTAGCATTGGATTCTATTATAATAGGTTTTATAAGTTATGGTTCTTAATGATATTATTTTTGGGGGAAAAAATTATATGGCATCTTTTATTTTAATTTTTCTTATCATTTATCTTATGATTTTAGTTTTTGTGGAATCATATTATAATAATATTTTTAGAAAAATTTTAATTTATTAGATAAATTTTGATTTTGGTGGAAATTCTATTATGATAATATTTATAAAAAAAATTAATAGTAATTATGATAAAATTTTCAAGATTAATTAACTTTGATTTTATGTATATATATATATATATAAAGATAGTGAACATATAATATTTTTCTTTTCTAAATTTTAATTATTAAGTTTAAGGAAACATGTATCAAAAAATATATACAACCACTTGCCAAACAACTATATAGCCACATGTCGCAATTAGAACGAAGAAGAGTCAACTTTAATATTAATAAGAAATATATGAGTTAGTAGATTGTCATGAGTGAAGCTTGTTAAAAAAATTGTGGTATTTTTCATTTTTTCATGCACATTTATTTATAGTTGTTTGTTTTATTTTTTAGTTATACATATCCACATGTTTATGTTTTGTGTTTTTGACTATTGAAGTGGTGGGCTGAATTTGTAACTTTAGTCGGTTGCTGCCGATCATATTCCCAAATTGAAAGGCATTGTGCACACCAAGGAGACGCTTGAGGAACGCTTTACTTTTGAAAACTTGAAGAATATGATGATAAACTTTATAAAATTGATTTTGTACAAACGTCTTCTACTTTCACGGGATATTTTATATTCGATAATAGTATCACATGAATATGAATAAATGATGTATTAACTACAGCGCGTTTCACAAATAAAAAACTAAACCATACGTGAAAAAATAAAGTAAAAAGTACAAAGATTTTTATCTGACAATAGTAAGCTCATATTAGATTCTATGCATTTCCCCTAAAAGGCTCTCTAGCAATGTTTTAAAATTCGGATCGGTCATCGACTCGATCAGGGTATCGGGTCATCGGTGGTCGGACCAATGAGTCACTTGTTAAATCATATGCCGGTCTATATTAAGAAATTCTAAAAAATTCTAAAAAATTCATGACATATAAAATTCATACTTAAAAAAATTGTAAATAAATATTTAAATTTTTTTTTGACATTCAATACTGGTGAAGAAGTGTCTNNTAACATTTTTTTTAATTATGTATGGACAGGTCACCAGATTTATGAGAAAATCGGCCGGGGCGAACTGGGTCACACCGATTCACTAACATTTTCGATCCAATATTGTGCTCGGATCAGTTGAGTGGCCTGTTCCCAGTTCAACCAGTCCGACCAGCCAGTCCGGTCCGAGTTTTAAATATTGCTCTTTAGTATGTAGGAAATATTATATAGTTTATATTAACTCAACTCCTTAATTGGGTGCGAATCGAATATGAAAGCTCAACACGTGCATATAAGTGGATGGAGCCAAATTAACAATCACAAAATATTTAAATATGTCCAATTTGACTTTAATATAATATTAAATCTAATGCACTTTCCACTAAAAGTCCCATTAGTAGGAAAGAGATGAGTCATTATATAATTTATATTAACTCAATTAATGAGATAATATTTTAGCAGCTCAACATAAGGATTTTAATTGATTTGAAGCACAATTTCAGATTTTAGTGGACAATGATAAAACATTAAAATGGAGTATCATAGTGGCAAAATTTTAGGTGTAACTTCACTGGAATATTTTATAGCAAAATAAGAACATAGGCCAAACATCATTCTAAACCTTGGTTCACCATTTACAAGCTATTTAATTTATTTCAATTGATTATTAGTACTAATTATTTTATTAAAATTATGAATGGAAACTCTTTCAGAATTTATTCACATGGTTTAATTATAATTGTGATTTAAATTAACTAATATCACTTAAAACACAAAAAAATATTCTCCCAAGTTAGTATTTTTTTGAATATTCTCCCAAGTTAGTATTTTTTTGGAGTATATGATAGTTTTTTTTGAGTTTCAAGTGATTAGAGAACTTAATAAGAGATGTGATTGCGTTAACTCCTATGCGAATAGCAGCTAGAAGAATTTATGATAAGTAATTCCTACGGGGGAGTGAAGAATGGGTTGATTGGTCAACTGCAAAAAATAAAATACACGTAATTATTTATTTTTACCCTTTGAATTATGACAAAAAGATAAACTTACCTCTATAGTCTAAATGAATAAAAATGAGAGAAATAATTTGTTCTTCGTCATTTGGGATAATTTTCTGGTTTTAAATGGACCAATAGCGTCAATATTCAAAATAATTGTGGACTATTACTGATTTAATTGAAAATACAGGGACCGTGTAGAATTGTATGGAAACTATGGAGACCATTTGTGTAGTTTGCGAGAAAGGAAATTTTCCTATTTAGGGTTTAACGGTAACTTTGAACACCGCCATGGCAAATACCGCTCCATCAAATCTAATCCCAGCCGTGGATTAAAACCCTCAATCCAACGGCTGAAATTGCAGGAAAATCAGACCGTTGGGGCGGTGAATCGTTGTCTCCTCTCAGCTTCTTAAAGGGCTTGTTTTTCCAATTTCTCATTCATTCTCACTACAAAGAGATCTAGAGAGAGAGAGAGAAAGATCGGAGGCGTGGAGATAGGGGCAGAGCAGAGCGGCGTGTGTATCCATTCGTTTGGTCTTTGTTGTCGAGGTTTGGTTCTGATTCAGAGCTCTGATTCTGCAATGGCCTCCACAGGACACGTCATCGATCAGCAGGCAAATAGGGGTATGATCGGTTTATTCTTTTGTGAATCTTTATCTCCAATTGTGCAATTTAGTGATGATTTTCGATCAATATCGGTTTATTCTGTCGATATTTTGATGATCTGATGTGTTATTGACAAATTAGTTTTTTAAGAATTTGGGTAAATTTGATGTTTAATTGATTGATGAATAAGAATTGAGCTGATGTGTTATTTTAATGGCCTATTATTCGTATGGTTTTATTCTTGAAAATCTTTCTTCCTGTTATTAGATTTAAGTTCTCAATTCATGTTTATTTTTATGAATATTGGAAAAGTTTGATGTGAAATCGATTGAAGGTTGTTAAATTCTTTCTCATTTGTGTGAGGGTGTATTTGATTGTTTTGTCAAAGTTCTAAGATTAATATGGAGTTTTGATGAATTTGAATGTATCCAATTTGGATTAATTTGGGTTTAGTTTTTTAGAGGTTACATGTTGTTTGATTTAGTGCCACTTGATTGATGATTTTTAAAGTATTTGAATAAACATGATGTCAAATCTTGCTACTTTTGACAATCTGTTTTTCTTGGTAAACAGACCACAAACAGTAATTTCATGTGTTTGGCTTTCAGAAAATTGTATAACCTGTTTTGTTTTATGTATGAAACAATTAATGGGTTATTAGATGTGCGCTTTACCATTTTTTTGCTTTTAGATGCACATCTATTCTCTGTTTTCTTTGACGAATTTATTAATAAAATTGAAATCTTGGGTTTGGTTATTATTATTACTAAAAGCAAATTCACTCTAATCTTGATTCTTTTTTTAACATAATCGAAAACCAAACCGTAATTCCACTGTGGTTCTTATTATTTTCTTTTTCTTTTTTGAATTATTAGGGGAAGTGGTTGCTAATGGTAAGGCAAAGAATATGAATAACCAAGGGAGAAATAGGCGAGCTTTGGGAGATATTGGAAATCAGATTAATGTTCGAGCTGTAGATGGCAAGCAGCCCTCACGCCCCATCACAAGGTTAATACACAAATATAATATATAAATTTATATTTATTCTAGTTTCCACCGTTATATTGACTAGCGTGTGACTTAAAATATTTTGATGTTGTTTTTGACACTTTCAGGAGTTTTTGTGCTCAATTAATCGCAAAGGCCCAAGCCCAAGCTGAGAACAACAAGGTTTAATAATATGCACTTTGTGCTTCAAATATTTTCCCCAAATTATGCAATTGAAACAAATGATGCTTTAAAATTTTAATTGACTGCAGTGTAATTTGTAATATAGAGGACTTACTCGTTTGGTTATTGTTGTATTCATGTGTAGTTCTATAGTTTCTATTTTAGACTTAAATAAGTGAAACTTTCAACTCTGAAATTGGTTTTTATGAGTTTTAGAACCATAGAGGACTTAATTGTTGGGAAATTGCTGTATATTTATGGTTTAGACTTAAAATAAGTGAAACAACACTGAAATTGTCTAGAGCTTGTGATATACTTGTGAATTTGACGAAATTTTTAGATCTTAGACCTAGTTAGAAGCATAATTGTTGTATATGTGTGGTAAGAATTACATCTTTTATTATACAATTAAACCTTCAAGCTGGTTTCAATGAGTTTTTATTTAACATAGAGGAGTTGAACTTGTGTATCATACATATATTTTACGCATAAAGGTTTGAAAAATTGTGTATTGTTCCGAGGGGTATATGTTTTTAAAATTAATCACGTCTGTTAGCCCTCCATGCTACTTTCTGTAGTCATTATATAATCATGTTTTGTTTTTCTGATTTCAACCTTGAAGCTTATTGAGAAAGCGGTTCTGCCAAAGCCTCAAAGGAGAGTTGTCGTAAAACCACCACCACCCGAGGCTGCGACTGACAATGTAGTGGAGGCGAAAAAGGAGGAAAATAAACAGCAACCGCATGTTGCTCATAACAACACCAAAGCCGAAGTATCTACTAGGAAGAAGGGAACTAAATCCCTCACTTCAGTCCTTAATGCTCGTAGCAAGGTTCGATTTGTTTTTGCCGTTTATCAAGAAAAGTCAATTTTTTTTTTATTAAACCTTTTTCCAAATTTGTGTATCTAACTTTATTAGTAGTTAAACCTGCAGCTTGCTTGTGAGACACCGAAAGAGCAGGCGTTAGATATTGATTCTGCTGATGTGGACAATGAATTAGCTGTGGTCGAGTACGTGGAAGACATGTACAAGTTTTACAAGCTTGCTGAGGTAAATTTAATTTTGGGCAAATCACATTGTGCATCTTATATGTCTATTTTTAATAAGTTTACAGAATTGTGAAAGGAAGAAGAGCTAAATCTATTAGTTCTACTTGACTAAACTTTTGTATGTAAATTTTGTGGTTACAATCGCTTTTTTTATTCGTTGTTTAGTGTCGTATTGTCTATGTTTGAATTGAGGGTAAGGAATGTAAATTAAAAATAGGATTAATTTAGGAAGTTCAGTGGTTGATTAACCTTTTGAAGGGTTCAAATTTGATAGTTATACATGTATAGTGATGCCTTTTTTGGCTTATTCTAAGAGCTTTTTTTTGTTGAAGAATTTGTAAAGTTTGTAGTTTCTTTATTGAATTAACTATGGTTAAGTGTAGTTATACATGTTTATCACTGTCACGTCTTTTCTAATTGCTGTGATATGAATACAGGATGAGAGCAGGGTACATGACTATATGCACTCGCAAGAGGAGATCAACGAAAGGATGAGAGCAATTCTGATAGACTGGTTGGTCGAGGTTCACAACAAGTTCGAGCTAACTCCCGAGACCCTATACCTCACGATCAACATCCTTGATCGCTACCTTGCCTCGAAGCACGTGCCTAGGAGAGAGCTGCAGTTGGTCGGCGTGAGTGCCATGCTCATGGCTTCTAAGTACGAAGAAATCTGGGCTCCAGAGGTAAATACACATATATGAGTCAAATCGAATCTAATGAATTTATGACCAAGTATACTGATTGCTGCGTAATTTTACAGGTGAATGATTTTGTGTGCATATCTGATAGGGCTTACACACACCAGCAAGTGCTCATCATGGAGAAGCGAATCTTGGGCCAGCTTGAGTGGAATCTTACGGTTCCCACACCATATGTTTTCCTCGTCCGTTTCATCAAAGCTTCAGTACCCAACCAAGATGTGTGTATCTCTTCATGCTTATTTAATTTTCCAAAAACTTGAAAACAATGTTAGATTATCAGTTTTGTTTTAGCTGCTGACCTTATTTTCTGATTTTGTTTTATTAGATGGAAAACATGGTATACTTTTTAGCTGAATTGGGTGTGATGAATTATGCCACCATCATATACTGCCCCTCTATGCTAGCTGCTGCTTCGGTGTACGCTGCTCGGTGCACCCTGAACCAAATCCCCTTCTGGAACGAAACTTTGAAGATCCACACTGGCTTTTCCGAGGCTCAGCTTTTGTAAGCAACTTTTTTGTTTTCATATCTAACTTTTCTAATGACTTAATTAGCTTGGTACTTTTTTTGATAAGCACATACATAAAAGTCAGTTGAGCAGATCATTTTATTCTAATCTATATATATATATATATATTTTGTCATTGTAGGGAGTGTGCAAAGTTGCTGGTGAGCTTCCACTCAGGTGCAGAAGAAAATAAGCTGAAGGCTATCTACAAGAAGTATTCGAATCCTGAGAAGAAGCGAGTTGCCCTTATGCCCCCCGCCAAGAATCTGTTGGCTCAATCATGGTCATGATCGTGATCGTTGATGTAGAGGATATAATTTTTTCCCCGTATAGTGACTTCTGTTTCTGTTTTTCTTCTTCGTTTTGCAAGATTTTTGAGCCTTACTCCTATATATTAATTAAACTCACTCAAGGAGCATTCATTCAATTGATTTTTTTTATCCGTGTATTGTGGTTTTTTTCTTTGAATGCTTGGATTCAGTAAGTCATTTGGTTCATTGTTTAGTCAGTACTTATAAGAACAAAAACTAAACTTCACGCTCATTATTTCGCCAACACGACGGGGGCATCTGCAATTTTAATCTTCTTTTCATTTGTTTTTATTTTGGAAAAAGGATTCAATTAATGTTAAAATGCTGAAACTGCAGAAGTTTTATCAAGTATTTGAAACCAAAAAAGAATTGGAAAATGCCTCCATGAAATGCAGGGGAACAAAACTCCCGAGCTAGGTGAAACCGAGCTCCCCTCTCTCTTCTTCTCTCTCCTGCACCGGTTATATATATGTATATATGATATGTATGTATTTGAGTTAACACTTTAAGTTCAGTGCACGCTCAGCTGGATCGATACAATCGCACTTGGATCAGTTTTGACTTTTGGATCGATCCAACAACTCCTAGATTGATCGAAGCCACTAGAGTTTTGATGATGCTCACATCTCAAGCCGAAAACCTCCAAAAACACTCATAATTGCTAATAAATAGATACCAATAGTAGTGTTTAACAACTTTCGGAACTCCTCGTACACTTCATAACGCAACTTTCGATGAAATCCTGTCA
>MKEJ01034772.1:0-10313 GCA_001753735.1 Embelia ribes
GGGGGGCTCTTGTGGTCTCATGGGACATGAAGATTGTTAGGAGCGTATGATACCACATCATTTAAAAAATAAAGCAAAAAGAGGTTTAATATAAATTATTGGGTTCAATACTTGATGGGGTTTAGCCTTTTAGGTGAATATGAGGTACAAATATATAAGTTGCTCCCTTGTGTGTGCATATGGATTGTGCCCAAAAACCAAGAAAACTTGAGCGGTAAAATAATTTCGTTGCCTGTATCATTTGTAGGCGACTATAGAGACATGCGATGATGTGTAAACATGGTTTCTTTGTCTAATACTGCAGAGAACCTAACTTCTTCATTTCCATAATTTGAAACCCTGATTGAGAGAAGGATAAAGCTTTATTTAAAGATGGTTGGATAATACAAGACATCCCTTATATAAAAGCATGAGTTTTTCAATCAAAGATAAAAGATTTGAAAGATCAATTGCTTAAAAAGCAAATTTTTGTTGTATAGCAGTTCTTGTGAATGTCATAGAATTAAAGAAAAAAGATCTATTGTGTGATCATCTGTAAATCATTATGCATAAATAAAGCATAATATAAGTATAAGGTTCTATTAATTATTTTAAGCATTAGATACTTGCAACGATATATTTAACAATATAACGAGTGTTGAAGAGATACTTGATAAGTTTAGAATTTCAAGAGACGTGAAGTAACTTTTATGAATAATACTTTCCTAATAGTAGTTTGATATTTTGGGAGTAACTCCTACCTAAATTGTAAGTTAGATTTAGGCCAATAAAATACTGATAGAAAGTTATTTCAATTATCTACAACTTTCGTATTTTGATCAAAATCTAATTAGAAGTGGAGAGAGTTCCATTGATTAAATTTCAATTAAAAGGTTGAAAATTTGACCAATGAAATTCGATCGATCCAAGTAATGGTTGTATTGATCGAACAATTAAAGTTCAAAATGTTATATTTTCACATGTAGGGCGAAATAAACACATCAATTATCATATATTCACGAACCAATAGGCGAAAAATGGCGAAAAAGGGGATCTTGAGTCAAGAAATCTTAATTCTTGGTGATTGATCATTCTGTTTGGCAATCCAAATGCAAAATCAAATTTTACTTTTAATCCTTGTCATGTTGAGGTAAATTTCTCATGAATCCATTTCGTTTATTTTTAATTCCTAACAAACCCTAGTTATGCAAATCGATATGATAAGGTTTAATTAGTCAATTGAGAGTAAAATATACATGAGGTCTGTGTAGGTAATTCATTTCCGTCGACACTCGGAGAAGGGAAATTCTAGAGTTGCTTCGATGCCTTTTTTTGAGGAATCTTCTATGCACAATCACAGTTGTTGTTATAATTTACCGTCTTTGTGAATAAAATCACGACTCTTTGTGTGATTGTATTCATAAGTTGTGATTTTGTACTTTTGTGCCCTAATGTGTAGTAGATGATTTCATACTATTATAAGTATTATAAATTGAGCTGAGTTATAGTTGGAATATGAAAACATAACAAGAACATGTGAATTGAGCAAATATACCGAGTTCTGCATTTGGAGAGTACGAGGACTGGCACTCTAAATGGAGAAGGTGTATATTTAAGGTGCGAGGACTGGCTCTAAATTGATGGTGCATAAGAGGATGCGATAAGTACCCCTCTAAATCTTTACGCTTAAAGTCACAAGAGAGGTATAACCCGTGGAGTGTGTATGCTCAAATGTGGTGTTAAAGTATAAAAATATGAGAACTAAGTATCATGAAAGAGAATAATTGTGGTGTTATTAAATGAGTACTTTCATTCCTTATTTCTTTCTCGAGTAGTTGTTTTGAGATATATTTTATTGTGCTTTGATTGTTCATATTGACAAGCATAGTAAAATTAACTACATGTTTGGGTTTATTTTGTATCCTAAACAGGGGTAGGAAAAGGTAGAGAACACATCCAGGATTAGAGTTGGTGAAGTTTACTCAAGTCTGTGAGTAGTAGTTCTATTTTATTTTAGTGTATCAAGAATAGTGTTTCATTTATTTAAAAAAAAACTATAGGCCGTTGAGCCAAGATAATATTTATTTTGAGATTTTGATATTTTTAAATAAATTGGACAAACTATTTTAATCCGAGTACATATTTTATGAGATGTTGAGAAAATACAGTTTGTTTGAGAAGTTTTGTCTTTTATTATATGCGATGCTGTGTGAGTAACGTGCTTGGGACGTGTTGTGAATTCCGGGGCGTTACGCTAATCCAACCACCAGCCATCTTGGCTGACAAGCCCTAATTAGAACATTTAGGAGGAATAAGTGATGCCCCATAGCAGTAAATTCCTAACCCTAAATATGAAGTTCTTCCTCCAAAACTTCATTACAAAAGTGCAAAGAACAGTACTTACGTTAGTTTATGCATGGTTTTCATTGCAGCTGCTCCAGTTCTCAAGGCATCGACTGTCTCTGTTGTAGCCTTCGCGCCTTCTAACATTATCATCTGAAACGTCATTGATACACAAAATATAAATTCTAAATCTTTGTTAATTGGAATACAGAATCATTGAACTTAATCTAAAGGACGACGGGACTAAAAATCTAAGCTAACCTGGTCATGTACACGTAGTTGAAAATTTCCAAGTTGCTCAATTTGTTGTTCATAGAGCCTCTTTCTCTTTAAACACTGTATAGCCGCTGCATAATAGCAACAGGGTTATAAGCTCAAACTACATAGTATCATGGAAATGTGACAAGCATGAACAGCAGAAGATCATAGAAACCCTTGAATAATGTAACAACTAAAAATCATGATTATTCATAATAATCACACACCAAACAAAGCTGTGAATGCCATTTATCATATCCCTTAATCTGGTAAAAGATAAAGTCTTATCCAGTAGAAACAATTGATTACAACAAGACATAAATGCTAACTACACTAGGATTATTCTTTTTTCATTTTAAGAAAGCGATACTAGCATCAATAATGCGGCCGTTCAGGCATTAATTTCTCTACTCAAGCTAATGCTGTCTCTTTCCTTTGGGCACCTGCCCCTGTGCCCAACCCAAAACAACTATTGAATCAAGGGGTCAAAAATCTCTTCCAAACAGATGCCATAGTTCCTTATCTGGAGTACAAATATCTGAGTTTGTATTTTTAAAAACTTTTTCAGGCCTATTGCCCATATCAAGTAGCAACAAAAAACTTAAATAAAGGTACCATTTCAGTTTTTCTTCCCAACTTTCTTGAAAGAAAAAGCACGATCAAATCAAAAACTAAGAAACAAAAAGAAAATGTTTGAAAGAGTAAAGGAAGGTTGATTAGATAAAGAGGAACAACTGAAATATTGTTCCCGCACCTTCATTATTTAAAATACACCAGAGTTACCACAAGCATGTCTTGAAATTACCCAGCAGCAACTTGTAACATCATGTTACCCACAAAACTCTCTCCCTCACAGGAAGTCGCTTCAATGAGTGTTGGAATGGCTTGTTGAGAACTCAAAACATAGGCAGATTACCTTAATTTCAGGCTTTATTATGACAAAGGCAGATGTAGTTCCTTACCTTAATTCCATGCTCTCTTCGATAGAGTATGGCAATTCAAAGTAGTAATAAAACAAATTAGAAATGAATAACAAAAGAGACTTTTCTTACTCAATCCAATCGCTTTGATTAAAAATATTGAATGGTTTACAAGTACCGAGATGGCCACTTATTACTACTCCTAATATTAAATTACGCCTACTCCTAGATAAAATCTGTGTTGGGAAGTGTTCGATTGATGCCTTTTTCTGCTTTGTTCTATCACTTTTATACAACAAGTTACACAACTGCTCTTAATTGCTCCCTCTTATTATGGATCACACGATTTGATCCAATGGTTACCATTTGAAAGTTTCATTTAACCGTTTTGCCGCCTCTACTGAAGATGTGACACATGCCCCCACTTTTTCCATTTTGTCTCACACGTTGGCATTTATATTGCCACGTTATCATTCCATTACCAATTTATTTGTACTGGTTAAATTAATTTACCAAACCTTATCATTTTAGGTTTTTGTCATATAAAGGTTTAATTGGACTCCTCAAAACTTTCAATTTCATAATAAATTAATATTATGTAATTAATTTAATTAGAAACTTTATTTCAGGCTTACGCTCGCTGGGTAGCACTTTTTAAATTGAATTAATGCAAGTATTAGCACACAATGTTTTATTGTGCAGTTAACAATTCTTTCATAGTTAAAACCATTAATCAACCTTTATCAGGCTTAAACTGGTCTGAAGTTAGTATATTCATTATCAAATTAATTAAAGCCTTTATTTAGACTTTTAATCATTAATAAATAATCTTTTATTATAGGCTTAATTAATTAAAAGTGGTGTAAACAATGCCCCCTCCATTAATCAACCTTTATCAGGCTTAAACTGGTCTGAAATAAGTATATGCATCATCAAATAAATTAAAGTCTTCATTTAGACTTTAATAATTAATAATTAATCCTTTCATGTAAAAGCCATTAATCAACCTTTATCAGGGGTAAACTGGCCTGAAATTAGCATATGCATCATCAGATTAATTAAAGTCCTTATTTAGACTTTTAATCATTAATAATTAATCCTTTCAAATAGGCTTAATTAATTAAAAAGTGGTGTTAACACATCACTAACAAAACATGTTTAAAAGTCTACTTATATACTAAAAGCAGTCATTAGATGCAGGAAACTGTAATAATTAATATTACTGGATATGAAATAGGGTCAAAATATAACAGCATACAGAATAAAAGTATTAATATAAAACTTACGAGCACTTCAATTTAGTTATAAACAAACCCCTCGAGTTAATCAAGCAATGTAAAGAGAGAAAATAATCCACTAGAGAATTGAATGCACTCCGATCAAAAATATTACATACCCCTCTTGTTCTTGGCCTTGGTAAAATCCTTGGCCTTCTCGATTTCTGCAGAAGCCTTCTTTTGCAGTACTTTCTCCTTCTTCTCCAACATTTCTAGCGTCTGAAAAGCTAACAAACTTAAGGTCCGGACCCGTGTGATAACAAACAGTAATCAGGATGTCATGCACATCCCAAATACAAAAATAACAAATGAACCTCCCTCTCCTCCCCTCTTCTATTGTGCCTATCTTCCTCACAAAATGACGTGCTATAGTGGTCGTGGGTTTTGATAAAGCATCGGGTCTACCAGCCTGAATTAAGTTCAACATCATCTCCAAGAGTGTTTTCTTTGCAACCACCATGGGTATCCATGAAATACAAATATATATTACGATATAATTACATTGATTTGCCAAGTTAATCAATACTTTAATGTGGTACCAATTATCTGGGATAGGCTAACAAGGATCAATAAATTAGCCTTAAAAGCCACTAGACTGTTCAATGGTCATCCCGGTAAATACACATTCTCAAAGATGATTATAAGTAAAACATATGACCAGCTTGATATCATCCAAAATCTCTTGAGAACCACGGTGGTTTACACTAATCCACCCAACATACATCCAAAACCCATTGAGATTCTTCAGTAGCCATCAATTCAAAATATCAGCATAAATAAATATTCACAAACATAATGGTCGAAAAAAGAAACCATTTTGTTAGAGGATTGGAGTTTGCTCCATTTGGAAGCAACCAATTACTTATCAGGTTGCTCTAAAAAATACATTTTTTCTTTTCAATTTAACAAATAATTATATGCTCATATCAAGCAATTTATAAGGATGCTAGAATGTTATTTACTTCTTAGTTGCTTGTTATTATGATCAAAAATTAGTTTGTAATCTAAAATGGAATTTACATTTATAATTTGCATCAACTTGAAAAGTTATCGGTTGATTTAACTAGAGCAAATTCTCATCCTGTTTTATACACAAATGATGAAATCTAAGTCACTCTTGAAAACCAAGTTGCAAGAGGGAGCCCAAGTGATCAGGGGGCAGAGCCAGAAATTAAAAATGAAGAGAGCTGAATGTCATATAGAAATTATGTTTGCACTAAAATATAGGATATTTAGTGAATTTTTCAAAATTATGGGAGGTGGTGTAGCAAACCTTTAGCGCCGTTTTGCAAGTAACTATATACATACAGTATAGTTCACATCTAATTGATGTGGATCCAACATTCCACCACGCTTCCACAACCAATGTTCACACCAGACTACCCTATTGACTCTGATAATGACCCACAAGCTACCAATAATTTTAATGAAGCCTTTACGTCGCCCCTTCCGTAATTTTACCGTATCGGCACTGGCCCAACTTCCCTTCAAGTCTACCACTAACTATAATCTTGACTATCGCCCCCCCTATGACACGTTGGCCCACTCTACCGACACTGGACTTGCCCATGATACCTATCAATATTTTAATAATCTCACAATTTTTTTTTTTTTTTTTTTTTTTGAATCAGTTGTTTTACATGATGAAACTTGGCTTTGGTAATAGCAATAAATGAACCAACTCTGATACTGATTGACCAATTGATGAATGTTGGGATTGTTAAGCATGAAGACATAGACTCCACCAGGTATTTTCGGCAGTTTATGTTTTATTTATTTAGGATTGCACCGCTAATATAAATACATCACATTAATAAGATTCGTTTGGTTACAGCTTTCAAACAAATAAGTCCATTTTTTTTTTAACTTAAAACTTCCGACTTATTTAGGCCAAAACAGAAAATAAGCTCAGTTTAAAAACTGAGTAGTCAAATGATGTCCAGTTTTAAGTAAAAAAACTGACAAATTGCAGCTCATAAGGTGCAACCAAACAAGCCCTATGTAACTTGCAAACCGGTCTCTCTAGAAGTAGTCACCATCGTCTGTGTTCCTTATTTTCAGCTTTGATTATTTGCAAGTATGAAATTTAGGGTACATATTTAATGGATGTAGGATCCAATAACAAACAATTACAAACAAGTACTGCAAATATATATATACATACATATAGATAAATATAAATATAGAGAGAGAAAGGGAGGGAGGAGATTGACCTCGTTTAGCTTGTCCAGCGTGGCAACAGCACTGGCACTGGTCTCTTGCTTGGGCTTGCCGAAGATTCGAGTAAACATATTTGCAATATAATAACTAAAGAAATTATCAAATATTATAGAAAACTCGGTACAATCGATCAGTGGGAACGAGCCTCAGAATAAACCCTAATCTCGGAAAATTCGATTAGTGATCGGCCGATTGATTAACCGTGAAAATCCCGGTGCAGGTGAGAGAGAAAGAGAGAGAGAGAGAGAGAGATTTGGACTTGGTTTTACCGCAGATTAACAGTAAATTGCATTTTGATCCATTAACTATTAGGTCATTGCAATATGGCTTCATTTGTTTACCAAGTTGAAATAATATACCAGATATCTTGTTTCATCGTAATCATCATCATGATGCTCATCAATCTTTGAAATTATAATAGATTGTAGTACACTAAATGAAATAAAATAAAGTAGTACATTGGATTGTTAACGTAAATTTTTTTACGCCAATCATTTCTATCGAAAGTCATTTGCTCGTCAAATATCGTAATATGCATATTTTTTTGTAATACTTCTATCAATGTAATTAGAGGTCTACCTCTATCTTTCATACTCATTCTCACTCCAATACTCTCACACTTTCTAATTAGCGCATTCACTGGTTTCATTCTTATATGTCAAAATCATCTTAAATGGCTCTATCTCATTTTATCTTCAATGGGTGTCACTCATAACCTAACCTAAATATCTTCATTTCTAATAATATATTTTTTAAGTTTTATCATACATCCACCTCAACATGCATATTTTAAATACACTCATTTTGTGTTCATCTTATTTTTTAGTATTCCAGCACTCACTTCAATACAATGAAGTTGCTCGTACCACGATATTATAAAATTTCTTTTTCAACCGTTGAGTTATATTACGATTACATAAAATTTTCCTTTCAACCTAATATCTCGTTTCTTAATGCAATTTTTTTTATACTGTTTTAGTTCGCCTAAAACTTTTTTATGACTTTCAAAAACCCTTTAAAATTTTGATATGACATTTATTACCTTTATATTTTAATTTTGGGTACATCCCTGTTTATAGTTTTGCACCAGCTAAGGCCAAAGATACATTGTTTGGTATAACATGCTTTCGTAATAATTCAAGGTGAGGATATCGAAACTGTGATATGGTTGCGTAACCTTTTATTTTGTCATAATATGGTAAACTCACCATTGGATCAAATTGGCACTAATCCAATGGTTATTAAAGGGGACAACCTGCCATATTGTAAATTAGCAAGTAATTTTTATCCAACTTTGAACATTCAAATAATGGTCGCCTAGTAATTTTTAGGTTCCCTAAAAACTAATGGTCAACTAGTATTTTTTGGTGACTGGTAGATGCTCAAGTGCAATCACCTAATGGTCACCTAGTATTGTTTAGGTCCCCGAAAAAGACAAAGCTTTGTGTTTTTTCTAAGTTTATTTTCTAAATACGGTCGTGTGAAACTTTTTTCCTTTTTGAGCCAAAATATTTACGATAAGAAACCATGCGATGCTATTTATTTAAACAGTCGGGTCTCATTTTGTGAGAATTATATGTAATTAAATTCAAGCGACTATTAAGAAAAAAGATTAATGATAGAGTTGTCACACGATGTGTTACTGCAAAGAGGGTGAAGTTTTTGTATACAAAATTTTGTTACAGACAATCATTTTTTAATGCAACTTCATAAATTTTAAATTTATAGTTTATCCTCTTTAACAGATTGATATATTAACATCAACTTAGTTTATGGGTTTATGAACGCTAAAACTAATTGGTAATTATACACGTAACGTGATGCCCAACCCCAAGGCGAGGTCCTAAAATCGGGAAAGAGTATTTTTAAACTCTTAAAAAGAATGAAATAGTGAGTAACATGTTCTGGGAACATAAACAAAATTTAGTATGAAAATTTATAAAATTATTCCCGAAACTTTTTATTGTTAAATTTTATTCTTGTGACCCAAAGTCGTGCATGATAATTACACTCATTTTTAGGTACGTGAGAGAACTTTTTCCCTTAATGCTACGCCCAAATTATCAGTCCATGAACATATCTACACAACTTTTGACATGTCTAGTCTAAAGAATGAGAATCATACAAAAAAGGCAGGTGTTATACGGTAAACAAAATTTTCCCTATAGTGCTAAGCATCTTAGGCTATAGCATTTGCTACATTATTTGCTTCCCTATAGATGTGGTTCACAACTACAAAAGAGAAGGCCTTTGTTGGTTTACATATATCCTCAAGGATGGCGCTAGAGGCGGATGGTAGTGGGAGTTGTAACAATAAAACTGAATCGATATCAATTAAAATATGTGTAAGACCAATATCCTAACAATAAATAAGACCCCGTTTCAAAGCTTAGATTTTGTCCAAAATGGCTGAGCAGGAATCGAGGGGCGCATAAATCCTAGAACAAAGTGGCCAAAGTGGTCATGGAGAATACCAACAACGCCAGCTAGGTGGCTTGTGGATAATTAAGCACCATCAGTATTAAGTTTAATGAAAACATGCAGTGGAAGAGGCGAACTAGAATAGGAATTGAGCTAGGACGTTTAAAGGGGCGCAGGGAAGGAAAAAAAGGAAGACGTTGGATAATGCTTTACATATGTCCTAAAGCATTTGAAGGGTTAACCAACTAATTGGCAAATAATAGCTTGCTACGACTATGCCAAATTAACCAAAGACTTAAAATGAAATGACGGTCCTCTTGTAAATTGTTAGAGTGTTAAAATGAAGGTATAAAGAGAAAAATATTACCATCCCGATAGGATGCATAAGAAGATGCCCAGCATGAACAAAAGTCTTTGAAATAGGAATATTGCCATAGGATATTTGTTTGTGTTTTAGGCTTAGAATGACAGAAAGAGCATAGAAGAATAGGTAATTATAAATGTTTTTTCCATAAAAAGGAGATGGGTAAGCTTTCATGAGCTAACAACCAGACAAAGAAATGGTGGCACAGTAAGACTCGAAGGTTGTGAAGGAAATACTTGGGCAAACTGGGTTGATTATAAATAGGCTGGTGATGTCACGACCCGAAAACCCAAGGGGAACCCAGGGAAGTGAGTAAAGAAAAGGAAAAGAATAAAATAAAATAAAATAGGAATGAAAAGAAAAGAAATTTAAAAAATGGTACATCTACATCTACGCCATTCAAATACACATCTGTCTGCCACTGCAGAACGATCCTACGCACATTCTATAGCATGATCACTAACATGTATATAAAAGACTATGCTAAAAAGAAAGTAGGAAGGTCATGGCCAACTTCAGAATATATATATA
>MKEJ01034781.1:0-14466 GCA_001753735.1 Embelia ribes
GTGTAGACATGATATATATAAGTCTAAACAACATGAAATTAAATTTCTAAATCAGAACAACAATCGCTGGAAACAGTGCGACGGTATCTCGTCAGTAGTTCACTGTTTTGCGTATAACTCTCGAATTACTGATCCGATCAGTAATCAGTCAGTTTTAATCATTCCCGGATGTTTCTATGAGGTCAATGGTTGATTTGGGTCACAGTTGACTTTTTCGTAAACTGGTAAATTTTGGTCAAATAGAATGTCAATTTCAAATTTCCACTTGAACTGACGGGTTTGGAACAGGATAACGCCAAAATTTCGAAATTTCGAAATTTTCGCAGCTAGTTTTGAGGCATTGACTTGTTGACTTTAATTAGCATATAATTAGCCATTAAATTAGCTTTGTTTAATGGTTTGACCTCAAAATCAATGCTTAATCAAGACCCCTCGGGTTCCGGGTTCTTGGGATCCGGGGGCGTGACATATGAATATACTAAATACAATACATTTTAAAGCCGTGCGAGAGTTGAGTTGGTTAGAACTTTAAAGTTTAGTGTGTTCGTGCTGAAGTAATTACAAGATGGGTGATCTCTGCGGGATGTTTCAATACTGCACATATAACTTTGTCCAAAACGAATAATTTTGTATTATATGAATTAATGGGTCGTTACATTATGGACGTCGATTCTTGTAAATTTTTTTCGATTTTCATAAAGTCGATCCTTATTTTATGTAATTTGTTACTTTTGGCCACAATCGACTATGTGAAAGTTGAATAGTGTATTGTCGTATCGTATTTCACAAAGTCGATTGGGTCATCATAAATCAATATTTCAAATGATATGTTCCAATTATTTAAAATCAAAATTTATATGAAATACATTTACTTTCATATATAAATTGAGATATAATTATGTATTTTTAAGTTTGATTGATGAAATTAAGATAGTAAAAAGATAATATATATAAGTGGGTTTATGTGTACAAAATGAAGTTAGAGATAGAGATTCAGTAGAGAAGTTGGAGTGTTAATTGTAAATTTTATTTAAAAAAATTAGCATTATTAAAGATTAAACATGAAGTTTTTAAAATTTTTGGTTGAATTTTTGAAATTTTTGAAGAAGACAAAGTGTTTGGTCATTTAGAGGTGTGGTAGTAAATAAAATTTTTGTATTTTCAATAGTACTAATTGAAATCAAGAATAATTAGTATGAAATTGAATAAAATTTTAATTCCACAAATATGATCCTAATATAATGGAATACCAAAAGTAAAATATACGATGCCAATAAAATCAAACTTAGAATATCCAGAATATCCATGCAAAAGGAACTAAATAATTGGAGTCGTGGTTTGCTTGAGTATCAACATGAATTGAAAAGGGACTTTGGGAATAAATAAATAATTGGTCCCGAGAAATTGATTCATTTTATTATCTTCTAGAAAACAATCCCGATACCGACTATTGATTTCACAAAAGTAAACACTTGTTGACTTTTTTTTGTATATCCTCACGAGACTGCTGACTTGTCATGTACGATAATTTTTTGGAAGATAGATTGATTTAATGAATTCCATCACGTTTTTACAAAATATATTTGTAATTTATTTTTTTAAACAAAATAATTATTACGATATAATTAAATATTTTGTAATAATCGATATAGTAGCTTCCAAAATCTATTGACATAAGTTTTGTGTACAAAAATATTTTGTATATAATACAGTACAAGAAAAAATTGTAACTTTTTTTGTTCTCAATATTTTTTTGAAAAGACTGCTATAATTATAAATTATTTAATTTTATCTTATTAATTATTTTATAAAATAATAAAAAAAAATTTAAAAAAAGGACAAAAACTTGTCAATTAGAACGAAACTAAGATAAATTCAGAAAATAATTTTCAAACTTTTGAAGTAAATATAAATTGTAACTAACGAAGGAACATTTCATAATTGAAATGAGCAAGGGGAATACTAGTTTCTTTTTTTTTTTTTTTGTGAAAGTAATGGGAATACTAGTTAAGGGGAATACTATTCAATATAAGTTTATTATTTTTCTATTCCATTTTATCTTATATACTGGTGCGGTACATACAGTAAGTTCTAAAGCCATTGACTAATTCTCAACATTAAGATTTGATGTAAAAAGAATGGTTTAGGCAACTTCTAGTTAATTGGTACTAAGCATAATAATACCCTTTTTCATTAAATTAGAAAAATGTACTCATGATACACCACCCTTTATTAAGTTCGTTTGGAGAAAAATATAATAATTCCTCTATTAGACGCATTCTTATAATATGGCCAACTTGAATTATAGTAAAATTACCAAAATACTAATTACCTAGCATCTGTTCTCTAGTTTCTTAATTCTTAATAGAACGTATTATTATGAGTAGATGTAAAAATTTTCTTACAAAATTAATGGTTTTTTTCTAATTTTTCCAACTATTAATTGGTGAATGCATCATATGATATATGTTTTGACAAAATATTAGCAGATGTGATCTTAATTATCATTTAACATTGATGCAACGGTTATATTAATTTCAAGCTCTTCACCCGTTAGATCAATACGAAACTAGTGGTTAAAATTAGTTCTTTAAATTTTTTTTTGTCAAAAGGAATCCAATGATCCTATCCATATCAGTGTCAATTGAATAAAAGAAGGCAAGAAAACGATGGGTGCCATAATATTTATACATATTAGTCAAACTTGTATTGTAATTTATATTTAATATCAAATTATCTTAGGAATATATTTTGAAATATCCAGAAACCTCATGGGGCAAAATAATTACACTATGTAATAATGTGAGCATATGTGAACATATGAGTGTAAAAGGAATTAATTAATTGCAGTCGTGGCTTGCATGAGTATTAAAATGAGTTTGGATTGTTTGTGTGGAGATTGAAAAAGGACTTTTGGAACAAGCCAAAAAAAATTGGTCCTGGACAAGTTAATTCATTTCTTTGTCTTCTAGAAGAAAACAATTCAGATACCGACCATTGCTTTCATAAAAGTTTTTTTTTTTTTTTGTTTTTGCGGGGTGGGGGGAATTAATTTAATTTGTATGTTTAATTGTTTTGTTGAATTGTTTGCGAAATTATGGTAGAACCAAGAATCTATTGGCTGTTCACTGTGATGATATTGTTAATGATTAGTGTAAATGCAGTTCTCTGCTGGAGGAGGATGAGTATCATAAACTAGCTGATTCTACAATTCAGCATCTACTCGAGAAAGTTGAGGTGATTCTTGGGATTAGTAATATATTTTAACTTCTGATAAAGATTGTAACTTTTTTGTTCTCGTCTAATGAAAGTTTCAGGCCACTAGCCAAATGTTGTTGAACAATTGAAAAACGGCATGTATAGTCTCTCTCTATATCTGTAGCTCACCCCCCATGTGTGGTCTCACTTTACTTCCTCGATGAGATGGTGACTACGCATGTGCAGCAATATTTTTGGTTTTGGGTGTTTGTGGGAATTTAATAAAAACCATGGGAAGGCTTAAGAGTTGATACTAAACTGAACTGCAAGCCATCAGTCTTATTTGAATGGTTAAATCATCAAAAAGTGGGCTTGATTTTGTCTTTTTACTATCTTAAGCAGTAATAGTTTACAGCTTCATGTTCTCATTGTCCTTAAACTATTGGCTTCTTTTAATTGAGGGTTTTATTATTATAGGGACATCTTGTTCTTACCTGTACCGGCTACATATTGATTTGCTCTTTTCTCTTTTAACCAAGTTATATGTATATCCGAGGATATGCAGCATAACGAATCTGTATCCGCGTAACTATTGTAAGACGCATTTTTCTATAGTTCAAATCCCACGAGTGTATACCCTTATGAGATGATGAAGGGAGTTTGACTCATTTTACCTGACATTCTAGTGTCACTTTAAGTCACAAGGAGAGGGCTCGGTTTGTGCGGATATAAATTCATATATTTGTTTTCTAAATTTTAGAAGATATTGACTATGCTTAATATTCCTTGACAGGAATATGGAGACTCAGTCGATATCGATGGTTTTGACATAGATTACGGGGTGAGAATTATGAATATTTGTGTATGATCAGAGACTTGTAGATGCAGTGCTTTTCTAACTTGAATCTTGTTTTGGAACTGGCAGAACCAGGTTTTGACTCTAAAGCTTGGGACTTCAGGCACGTATGTGTTGAACAAACAAACTCCGAATAGACAGCTTTGGTTGTCGTCTCCAGTGAGGTAAGTTTCTCCTTCCATGATATGTAATCTATGCTGCTTTTTGTTTAGATTGATTGTTTAGGGGCAAATCCTGTCCACATTCACACTACCATGCAGTTGTCAGAATAAAACAATCAACTGAAAATCTATTAAAAGGATAAGAGAAAGAGATGAATGGGATTTCAGCCACAAAAAGAGAAGGGGGAAGCAAAAATGGAAGTCCATAAGGAAAATATAAGTGTCTCAATGCACTTGAGAACACTAATAACGCACCACATCACCAAAGATGGGATGATCATCTGGTATTTTATTACCATTTCAACCTTAAAACTAGCCCTCGAAAATTGATTTCATCCAATCATAATGCTTCTTCACAGATCACTACCTTAGGGAATACTTCCATACTTCTTCCTCTTCTTCAACCAAGCCTTCTCCCAAGAATTTGGGGGTCGGCTAAGCGGTGCGTGTAGCCGTGCAACTCGAGGATTTCCCAAGAGGGTACTCATCTTGGTATTATTCTCACCCAGAACGATTGACTTTAGAGTTGTGATGGGATACGGTCCATAGGTATTGGTATGAACGCACTTATGATATGTAACTGGTTTTGTTGGTTGCCGTCCCTACCTACCGCCATCCTCATCCTTTATCCAGACTTTGGACTATGTATGTACTTATAATAAATACATAGGGAGTTCTACTGTACTTAGGGACAGTTAATCCCTTCTGCCTGCTATCTATTTTTGAAACAAATACTCAATCCAATAAAAAATTCCTCCTAGTGTAGTTTGTTCTAACCATGAGAATATAAGTAAGTTGAGAGACTAGAGATTGTGATTTAATTAAGTATAAGATGACCTTCCTTAGACAAATATGATTTTCCAAGATGCCCGTTGTGGTTAAAATTAATCTACAACCCCATCCTTTGCTCCAAGAGGAAGGGCTAAATAAGGCGAGAGGTGAAACGTACCTTCTACTTCATGGTGGAGGCCAATTCACTACTTTCTTAACATTTTAAAATGAAGACATATGCTGATTTTCAAACTCTAGACGCAGATTTTAAAAGGATAAGGGCTTCAATCTTTAGTCAATCATATATCGAATTTAGTGAGTATGGTTTAGAGCAAATATGGGTTTTCATTATGTATGTAAGTTCTTGATATAACTTGAAATGGTATTGATATAGATTCTGCAAGAGTGGTGAATAAATTCTTCGGCCTCTGAAATTCATCAATTTTTGGTTTAACTTTTGATATTATGAGCCTTGTTTCCTCGTGTTTTTGTTAAATTCTCTCTATTTTCCTTTCCTCTATTGATATCTAGAAATTTTGAATAGAAATCCGTTTGGTCTTATATTTCTTACTTTTCATATCATCTGAATTGTTTATATATTCTTCATCATTCAGTGGACCGTCAAGATTCGACTGGGACAAAGATGCTAGGGCTTGGGTATATAGACGAACCAAAGCAAATTTGTTGGATATTTTAGAGAATGAGCTGCAACAACTGTGTGGTCAACCTATCAATCTTTCTTGAGCTTCCATGAGTGCTCATGTGAGGAAGTTAGTTCCTCTCTTGTTTACTATATATTTTGAAGTTCAATTTATTTCCCGCATAAGTTTATCATACCAGAGTCTGTAAAATTTTGTCTCAAGTTATCTTGTACATTAAACGAAACATAAATTCACGTAGATGTTGCATTCTCCTTATGCTACATGTTATGTCTCATTTTGTATCTATTGATAAGAGAACAAGAGGGGTGCAAGCATATGGGGTTGTCAAAACCTGAAAGAGCCTTTGGGTCGTCAACACCTGAAAGAGCCTTTTCAAACTGATCAACTGAGTAGAAGCGAATTTTGTTTTGTGTGGATGAAAAATAAGCCGTGCCAGAAGAGAAAAATAAGATTTATTAAACACCCCCAGCTTGCCTCTTCGACATATTTTGTTCTTTCATTATTAATATTGATAGTTATGCCATATGAAATTTGCTAAACCTCTTCATGATTTTTTACAAGTTGCGAGTCTGTCAAGGAAAATCATGCTGCAAGGCAAGCTTGTCATTCGCTTAGTGCCAGTTCGCGTTGAACTCTTTGCAACTTTAGTGTAATTTTGAGGGTGTGCCCGGCTAATGTGTACATTGGTCAGTATACCAGTCATATTGCTTACTGCTTAGTCTGTCATTTTTCCAAGTTGCTACGCTGTGTGCGGGCGTAACAAATTACAATCTTATTTTCACTTTTTTCCCTACCCTTTCATAGAAATGACAAGTGTTAATAATGTTCTAGATTATATTGAACAAAAATGTACCAGAATCATATTATTTTATGTAGCTACCATTATCAATAGGCATGGAGCTACCGCTATTAGGAGCAGCAAATCCTTGCAACACTACTAAGCGAGTTAATTTTGGAAAATCTTTAAATGGTTATATGGTTTGAAAACGAACTTTTTCGAAGAACCACTTTGTATGGCTGAACTCTGATAAGGCGATGAATGTTACGGCTATGTAGTTTCCTGTCGTTTAGTTTTGTTTACCTATGAAAGTTTGTTTATTTAGCTTTCTTAGGGTAGTTCACGAGCTTCGCATAGGAGAAAAGGAAAGTAACTGTATATATTGTGCTCCCGTGGGTTTTTTTATTCAAGTTGAATCGAAACTGTGCGGATTTGAGGCATTTGTTAAAAATTTTTAACCACTTGTACGGTCACGTTCCGCATTCTATTTTGAAATTCTTTTCTCTTATCTTGATTACATCAATCAAAATTGGTTGGAAAAGCACGATCTCCCATTTTCTTCTTGATTTCCCTCTGGTGGCACCTTGTCTACAAAATTTTACCCATTCATCCGACAAAGACACTATTCCTATCATCTGGAAAATGCATAAGCTTCAAGTATAATTTCTGCACTAATATTTTCACTGCGGGCAAAGCTCATACTGATCACAAGTAGGGCTAAGTATCGGTTTGGGTCGGTTTTAGACCGAACCAAATTGGTAAAACTGATTGAAACCGAAAATGTTTTTTACTAATAGAACTGAACCAGTTCAAATTCCTTTTGGTTTATCGGTTTGGTACACTAATAAACCAGTTCAAAAAATTCAACAGAAAACAAAAGCTTATAAACCGGTAGATAACCCATAACAGGTAACTTAAAACCGGTTAATTTGAGATTAACCAATTAATATGAGATGAAACAAAAGCTATTAATATGGGATTTATCAGTTCAGTTCAGTTTAACTTAAAACTGGTATGCATAATCGGTATTGGACCGAAAATTCAAAGAATTGAGAATTTTTCAACTTTATAAGACGAATCAAACTGTTAGGCCAAAATTCAAACCGAACGGTTTCGGTTCGGTTCAGCAACCAATTTACTATGGTTTTGCTCACCCCTGAATACAAGCAAGACGCTTATTTACTTATCTGGGTAATTGATTTTTGATATGGCGCCTTGCTCTCGGGAAAGGCGACCTTTAGATAGGCAAAAACAATTACCTTCACTGTTCAAGTCGGAGTTATCCCAAATTGTTTATGGAAAGGTTTAAATTCTTCTTTTAAAGTTTTAGTCTCTCGAGACGCTCCTATTTTCAAAGACAACGTAAATTTTCCAAAAGATCAGAAGCTCAGTGCAACCTATTTCATTGAGTACGTCTTGTCTTGTCGATACTTTCTTATTTTTGGTAGTGACCGACCCAAAATTTCCAACTGTAGAAGTCGGGCCTCATTCTTTTATACTAAGAGTTTTATTTTCTTTTCGAAAGGCTGGTCGCATTGTGGACTTCTCTAAAAAAAAATTCAACTTTACAAATAAAATATGTAAAAATTTCGGAAGTAAGAGAGAATTGTGTCACTCTTTCCCTTGGTTCGCCAATGTCTAGATGTGTGTGGCAATATATAATTTTCTTTAGTTGCATGGTTTTAAGTTCATTTTCATCACTTCTTCTGATCACAAATAATAGTCCGCTTTAAAAAGACTTTTTAAGTTTAAAATTTAAATTTGATATAATTAATCACAACAGCCCTCTAAGAACTTTTGTCCCATTATTATTTTTACCTAAAGGGCAATTATGGTATTATATTTAACTTTGCAATGATTGGATAATACTTAAAATAGAAATGAATAATTATTTTTGGATGTCCAAATTAAAAATATGAATAATTATTTGTGGACGGGAAAAGTATATTGTTTTATCCATGTTTCTCACCTTTATGTCTAATATCTCCTCATGTGGTTTGTTAATTTTTTAGCCTGAATGCTTGCGAAGCCATACGCCAATATTCTAACACATGTTCTAAGGGATATATAAACGTGGCTATAATGCTAAGATCACTTTTGCTCGCGGTACTCAATTTATCTTATGAGAGTAGTTTCTTACTCTGCCTGTGTTGAGATTTTGATGTACAATAAAATTAAAATATATGATACGTGTACATATAAAATTGTAAAATTGATATTTTATGGACATCAACTCCCGATTGAAAATCTCTATTTGGGTTTTAAAAGTATATTCTCTTGCCTTGTGTATCAGTAAAGTGCTCTCTCTTCCCAATTTTTGGCACAAGGAAACAGCACTTTTTGTGGGCTATGACAAACGTGGGGTTGTGATAAAAAATGAGATCGAGTGTTAGGCTTTAACTTGTTTGGTGGCCTAAAATAAAACGTGGGGGTTTGATAAATATAGGAGCCAAGGGATTAGGCTTTTAACACTTTTGGTTGGGCTAAAACAAAACGTGGGTCTCCTTTAGCTTGTACTATATTAATGTTAAAGAATTAAGCTTACCAGTAAGCATAGATCTCTTGGTTTAACTCATTTGAGTCTAGGGAGTTTAAAAGGCTCTAATTTCTCTTTATTACCAATGTCAAGATGGAAAAGAAGGGGGCTGCCGGGGCGTGGGTGATAGCCAACTCCTGCCCGTCACATTTTGGCCTTTGATTTTAAAATTAGAGGTTGTGATTAAATGCATGGGTCTCGTAAACAATTTAAATTTGAAAAAAATTATTTAATTTTTAAATTTTATTTTAAAATAAATAGTTTTGATGCGATGGGCAGGGCAACTCCCCCTTGATCCGTCAAGATGTATTTAGTTTACTAGAAAGTTAAGTAGGAATACAGGCCTCTTGTTTAATCTGAAGGAGATTACAATTGCTAGACTGTCTCCTTTATCTTTGAGAGGAAATATTGAAGATTTGAAGGAATAAGTTTACTCAAAAGCATGTGATACAAAAGTGGGCTAATCGTTTGGCTTTTAACATTTTTGTTAGGCTACAACATGAGTTGTAGAAGAAACTTAGCATGGAAAAGCAACTTTTGTTACTAGGGGAGTTGGTGTGTTATATGAGGATGAAAGTACCATACTATATGAAGGTATTGCAACATATTGAGAAATTATAATTATTTTTATAGAATCTTAGAAAATATGTTCTCTTAAAAGCCTAAGACAAAGCCAAAGGTGCAAAAGTATGAACTGAAATTTCACATACAACTATTATCGCAATATGTTTAACTACATTAGCATGTTGTACCAAGATGATGAGAAAAACAAGATAAGTTTAGCATGTGCTTGGTTAAATTTCAACTCATCTCCCAACCATTATCCCCAAACCCATGTGGGTTTAAGACCTTTCTTCACGTCGAGTTCCACGTATATTCATGTTATCCGTTGGGAGTCTAGGGATCAAATTATCGCGAGGACAAAGTTTCAAAAGAAAAAAAATAAAATAAAAATAAAGTATGCTATACAGTATGGCAAAGCATAAAGATTATAGGCACCATCAAGATGACAAGATCACATAATAGAAGCAGGAGTATCAGAGTGTCAAAATTTCAAAAAATCTTTATGTAATAAGCGAGAGAAAATTTCCAAAAAAAAGACAATAGCAGGAGCGAATACAAGTCCGTCCGTACACTTTGGTGGACTAGGGAAAAGGTTAGATGGGATTTTCAGTAAAGAAGTGTTAGAATATTATAATTTTAGTAGTGCAATGTAGACATTTCAAAAGTTTCTGGGATGGTGCGAATTAGCATTCTCCGTGTCATGAGACAAGTTTATCCCTTTATTACCACTCTACTTTTCTAGGGGTATTTGCATGCGAGCTACTGTTATATACATAGACGAAAATCCTTCAATGCAAAAAATGCATACTCTTAGAGGGTTGCGAAAGAAAACTCTTTAGAACGTAAATTTCTTGTGTATAATTATCATAGAATCGGCCGAGGTGGTGTAAATTGTATAAGCCATGTGGTTCTACAAACATCATGACCTTAGCCTATTACATTACTAATAGGAGATTAATCGGTCCCAAGCCACTTAGGGTAAATCAATTAATCCCTCCTAAGACCATAACGCAAAAACATTACATGTAGGTATACATAGCCAAAACGAAAATAAGCAAATCACATAAACAATGTGCATGAAGAAATAAATAATACAACGATATTTTTTTAATGAGGTTCACCTGCTTTCTTGCACTATGTCCTCGGCTATCTATTCAATTACAATAAGAATACAATTACATTGAATAAATAAATCTCCATATGATACCGCAAATAATCTCCCAATTCAATACTGTGTGAAACAACCTAGCATCCAAGGGATTTTGAACCGAGAGAATTTTCCTTCCCCATGAACGTTTTCATTGGAACCACCCTCCACCTTACTAGGATTTGTACTATTCATGAAGAATAGGAATATCCCTTATAACATCTCTACTACACACCTATCTTTCATGAACTAGGAGACTGATTATATAAGAGATCCAGCACATCACTCATTATGAAAACCAAAGAAAACCCAACATTTCCACCACGGGGAAAACCTTCACAAAGTTGATCCTTTATGAGCCTCTCTTGTCTCTTATATGTATAAACAAGCCCCAGACATGTTTATGTCATACTTTCACTAGGAGACAAATCCTAATCATATCCCTAGTGAAAGTATGACATAAACCGACTTTGACCAAAACAACATAACGTGATCTATCATCAATCCGAAGTCGCAATCCATCATCAAATTCTAAGTGCGATTTTTAGCTTCATTTGATTCTGAACTCGCCCAAAAGTATTCTCGACACTTCCCGTTATCGATTCTAGCCTCTAAACTCTGTGTGCACTCAGATTTTGAGTCAATCTCCAAACACGTTTGAATCTTCGTAGTGTATCATCCTTATGGCACATCCAGGCCTAACGATGTATAAAAGTTCATTTTTTACATACGTCTTTTACTCTTATAACTTCTCCTTAGAATAAATTATGGTCGCACAATGAGTTTTTGTGGAGCCCATAACTCATTCTGAGCCGCGGGGAATCATGCATTTGAATCATTTGCGGGCATTGCCTTCCTTTTGATTTTCATAGTGAACAATGTGATGGCGTGACTTTAATCTTAACAAAAAAGTATTCTAACGGTCATCATTTTATTATCATTTTTTTTTCGCCCATTGGCGAGACTCCAACTCCTAGTATGGCTAGAAGTCTAGCCCTAAAATTGTACAAAAGATCTTTTTCCACAAGTGTGTTTTATATAGAAAAAAGCGTTGTAACTTTTTGGTTCTATCTGCTCAAAAGCTACTTAGTTTTTTCTTTCCTTATTATATAGGTTTGGCTAAGTATTGATTTTGTTGGAATTGGAAAATGCGGGCTATGATGGTAACTCCAGCCACTAACTGAGAAAATTTAAATTAAATCCCAAAACTTCATTCCAAATTCAAAAACAACAATGCAGGTACATCATATAGTGAAAATCAATCTACATCCTCACCTTCTCATAGTATAAAAACTTGAGAACATATGCAAAGTTTCATTACATTTTGAAGTTCCATACTACATATTTATGTCGGTAGGCTTAAAAACGATGAGCACAAATCAATATTCACAATTGACGAGTAAATGATCCATGTGAAAATTTGATGACAAGTATACTATATATTGGACAGAAATTAACGGATATTAATATCAACCATTGTATCAAATGAGTTTTTGTAAAGACCAATTGTTCCACTGCAATAATTCAAACTCTGAATTTTGAAAAACTGTAGAATTAATCATTGGTTTGGACGGGTGTCATTACTATGACTAGCGATCAAGCGAGATAATCCTTTCAGTAATAATGATAAGAGTGCGCTCTATATGTTAAATTGCCACATTGTAGAAATATGTTTAAAGCGTCAATCAAGTTTTAGGAAATATTTGGAAATATATTTTTTAATTAACTTGATTGTGTTTATAAACACATTTTCATAACAAATACAAATTACTCTAAGCAATATTATGATAAACATACTCTCGTGTGATGGCCAATCTATTCTTATATATGAAAATAACCACGCCCACGCATGATCAATAAAAGAAACCTATCTTTTAATTCATCATTCACATGATTGTCTCTCGTTTTCATAAACGTTTCTTAAAAATCAAATTTTAAAATATCAAAATGCAATCCCAAATAGTTAGGAATGCCACATTTCAAACAGAAACCCTCCTAAAATTATAGACAAAACGAAAGACTATTCACTAACATCACAGGCCCAAGTGCTTCGGCCCATGTCCCCAATATCCAACCACTCTTTTACTAATGCGTTTTCATGGACACTGGATATTTGGTTCGACTAGGAAAACTCGTTTTCGATGTGGAAAATTTTCGACTTCCAAACTTGTAACGCAGACTCACTTACGAGAAGTTTTTATTTTACTACAATACTACTTGCAAAAACTAAAATAAATTATGCTTAATCATTTATTCTATACTACTAATATTATTTATAACATTTCTAAATTTATTATGTTTTATATGTAATACAACCAACTTTGTAATTACATATATTTTTCTAATTAACTTACTAGTTTTTAATTAGGGCCATATATTATTTATCTGATTATTTATAATTTCGTTGCTTCCCTTTTTTCATATATTTTGAAAGTAAGGCTTTCTGCTTTGTTTCCCTTTCTGGAAGCTACACACAAAATAACAGATACTATTTAACTTTAACACATATATCATACTTATATGTGAAGCACTTTATGTCACGTTCATGGTTTCGAGTAATGGTAGCGATAATGATGACGATAAAAGTTATGGCATTGTCATTTTGTGCTATAAAGGATATAGTATAATAGTTGCGGAAATATGGATTAGTGAATCTTTTTCATTAGTCCGTATTCCCATTTTTTCCTTTCTCTTTTGAAACATGTGTGATAGCGGCTCTAGCAGTATGTAACATCATATATGATACCGTAATTGTCGACATGGCGGTTGAGGCGACTAATACACCTTTCAAATTCATTCTCATTTCTATATGGCCAATATCAATTTCGGACAAGGTCAAAAGCATTTACATGACCACATTACATATTGTCTTTGTTAGGAAACAAATTCTCTAATGTCTCTCACACTATTTCTACATAATTATTTTTTATTTAGTCAATTGTCCTAGCATAATTGTTGCTTCTGATTATGAGATTTTGTTATCATTTTCCTTATCATTGTATTTGCCATTTCTATATAAACAGAGAGGAAATTATCATTATCAATAAGAAAGATTTTATGTTGTTTCTCTACTCAAATGAAGTCTTAATATGGTATCAGACTAAAATCGATCTATCAATATTCACCTTGCGCCTTAATTCTCAGCAATGATCCACCTTAATGTTGCAGCCACGGTGGCCACCAACATCACCACAGACGGTTCAACATCCACCGCCACGGCGTCCGGCCCCAAAACCACTACTTTATCCGATCCAATAACCAATCCTCGATCATCCTACTACTTGCATCCTTCCAATCACCGAAACCTCATTTTGATTTCCTTACGTTTCAATGGCCAAAATCCTATGGCTTGGAAACATGGTATGCGTCAGCTCTCAATGACAAAAATAAACTATATTTCGCTTTGGGCACTTTACCAAGATCGAATGATGATGTTGACACCGCTCAATTATGGGACTAATGTTGTGACATGGTCCTTTCATGGCTTCATAATTGTATTGAACCTTCTTTGGCATCAAGTCTCGATTATTGTGAAACCTCGGTGGACCTTTAGATGGAACTCGACACTCACTTTCCACAATCTACTCATGGTACCATTAATCGAATCAAGCAAGACTTAGCCCACCATCAACAGGGAACTCAATCCATCACCTCTTACTTTAATGCACATCAAGAATTATGGGAACAGCTTTCCACCATTCAATGCCTTGATCCGAATGACCCGATTTGGTCATTCAACAAAATTCAATCCACTGTAAGTGTTTTTACATTTTTAATGGGATTGAACCGGAGT